>JAOXNR010001940.1:0-39471 GCA_028571225.1 Parsonsia alboflavescens
AGGCTTATTGGGTCATGGCCCATAGAAGCCCAACTTCTAATTAGGTTATTTTAGGATTATTTATATCCTATTATTTCAAGGAATTAGAGAATGATTTTCAGAACCCTACATTTTCAGAACAGACGTGATTTTCTGAAAAGAAAATTCCAGTACGTCTATTCGTCTTTCTCACAACCGCCACTCCATAAAAAAAAATAAGATTCCTCTTTTTCTATTCCTGTCTGTTCACCCAGACTGTTCATAGGGAATAGATTAGAAGACTTTAAGTCTAGTACATCTAGATTGTCTCAATAGACAGATCTGCAGTTTCAGACATGAAAGGTATGTTTCTTCTCTCAATTGTAGGTAAACTTTTTTTAAAATATGGGATTTGGATCTCATTTCTCTGTGGATTCGAGGTCAATTTCCCTTTCAGATGGCTTCCTCACAAACAAGCTGGTCTACATTTCTTTAAACAGGCTAGAGAAGACTTAAGCAAGCAGCTCACATGATTCGTTAACCATGCATGAGAGGCTATTCGGTGGCATGGGACTGGCTACCAAACAAGTAGCTGAAACATCCTGCACAAATGATTCTCATCCTATGCATGAAAAGCTGGTCGGAGGGACTATTTTTGGTTGAAAATTCAGCCCTGTGTAGTGCTTGTTCTGGCTTTATTTCAAGCTTGTTCTGGCTTGATTTCAAGCTTGTTCTTGGACCATTCTTTCTTGGTCTTTCTCCACTTGATTCCACATCTTTCCAAGCCTTTGAACTTACTTGAATCCTTCCAATCCTTGAATCATGTGAACATTGTAACATTTTCTTGATGGATCCCATGATAGCTGCGACATTGCTAAGATAGCTCCTTGATCCCCATCATCCCCCCTCACCTCAAAAGGATTCGTCCTCGAATCTTTTAGTCCTTCAAGAAGCTCATTAGAAGAGACAACATAGACAAGGAATACAAGCCATTTAGAACAACCAAGAAACCCATTTCTATCATTCAAAGTATATGACAAAAAGGCATTAAAACCAATTGGTCTATAACCCCATAAAGCATGATATAAAGGTTCTCTAAACCTTGAATTCATATTCATTAAGCTCAAGAGTTAATCCCTTAACATAGCATATACATGCCCTCCATCAAAATCGTTAAACATATGTGTTAAATGAATAAGAATATAGCCCTCACATATGCTAGAATTCAAACTATCATTAAGATGGATAGCATCATACTCATTCAAAGACAGGGGATTTTTCATAGTCTTAAAAAGTCCTATCATATCTCTATTCGTGGCATAAAATATAAACCACAATATCAAGTAATTCCTCCAAACATGCCTAATAGAGACTAAGCACATAGCAAGCCCATAGACTTCATCAATGTAAAGTTTATCATCTTCACTAAAGATCAATTTCTCATCATGATATTATATTCCCCATCACAAGATTTCAACAAGTATGCGCCCATAATCATGGATTTCATTTTCATGTGTAGTCCTACAACATGCTTTTTGAAATAGATATCTAAGGACTTAGGACTACCATATGTACTCTCAAAGGCAATTTCATGACTCTCAAGATTCAACAAATCAAAGAACTTATCATTTTTAGAATACTCAAGAACATGTAAAGTACCTTCTCTAGGCATATTATCATAAAATTCACAAGCTTCTTCACAAATTTTCAACAAGCAATACTTTTCAATAAGCTTGGACTTTCTTCTCACATTCACAATGAAATAGGTTTCAAACAAGATAAACAAGCAATTGGGATCAACAAGGAATATACACATGATACTACAAAGATAGAAATTTGAATCAAGGATGGTAATATCAAATATCCACAATAACCGATCAACTAAGACAAACTTTAAAATTTCATTCAAGTATCTACCAAAGCCATGCTTGAACAAGACATTCAAGTATCCCAATCCCAAAGAATGTGACTTCAAGTAATTCTCATGAATATCAAGTATCAACAATTCACACATAGAATCCATAGGCCTAAACATAGCATTTTGACCAATCAAAGAATAAACATGCTTATAAACTCCACCATGTATGACTTGTCTTGAAACATCAAACATATAGTCACAAGCATGCTCTTCCACAAATGATTCCCTAACAAGTTTAAGATCTAGCATTTCATTCAAAAAGCTCTTAGAGACATACAAAGTCCTTCCATATGCATGAATCTCATTTCTAGAACCACATTCAATCACATATGACTCCTTCACAAACTCAAAATCCATGAAAGCTTTAACAAGACTTATAGAAGTATAAGACTTACTTTCTCTAAACAAGGAATCATTATGCTCAAGAATTTCAACAATGGCATGTTGCTTATGAACATCATAAGCATTTCCACAATCATACTCAATCATAAAACACATATTTTCATGCTCAAAAGTTCATCAATTTATCACTAAGTGTAGAGATTAGAGTGTACCACTTTAACATCTCACTCATTAGCATGTTGTCCTTGCCTTCATTCAACTTGGTTATGCCTTCAAATTCTTGCATCCTAGACAAGGAAACACTAGGAAAAGAATGGTCAATGTTAGAAGTAGGAATATAAATCTCTTTGTTCCTCACTAAAGCACTCATATTCTCTCTTTCTTTTTCATATGAGCTCTCTTTTTCTTCTCTCATCTCCTTGCTTTCAATTTCATTCTTTTCTTTTCTCTCAATCTCATGTTCTTCGTCATGCTCACTCTCATTTTCTTTTTCTTTCTTTACTTCACTTGAGATCTCTTAGACTTGCTCATTTCCAACAATTTCTTGAAGACCCATTTCACCTTTAATCTTCATTGGTGATTGAGGTATCTTCCTTTTTGGGCACCAAGCTCTCCCATGTTGGATAGTAAGAAGTTTTATGGCCATCTTCATTGCACTTAGTTGATGAAGAAGTGACATGACTTGAGCTTTCATAAAATCTTCCATTTGATGACTTCCTTTTCTCCAAGTTTCTTTTTACTCGGATGGCCTTTTGTACCATTTCCTCAAGATTAGCGAAAAGGTTTGGTTCTACTCTTTCTTTAATCTCCTTTCTCAACCCTTTGAGAAATATAGCCATTGAAGCTTCTCTATCCTTTTTAATGTTAGTTCCCTTCATGGCTAGCTCCATTTGTTTCAAGTAGTCCCCAACACTCTTGGAACCTTGAGTAGTGGATATGTATCTATCAATCCTTGGCCTCTCCTCAACTTCAAAATCATAATAGTCATCATCTTCATTGTACCTCATATGCTCAAGTCTCCTTCTAGAGTGATTCACTTGTGATATCCTTCTTCCAACTCCTCCATAGGGCATATACTCCTTAAAAGAACTAGGTTGATTTTCATCTCCCTTTCCTCCTTGTTGCAGTTGTTTTCTAGGAGTTTTAGAATGAAGATCATCTATCCCTCTTTTAAAGTTTTCAACTTTAGAGTTCAAGTCCCTTCTCATCTATTTTCTCCAAAAGAGTAGCCATACAAGTGTCCATATCATTCCTTGCAAAGTGTGATGCTTGAGATGATGAAGATGCTCCTCTAGTCATGATTTACCTACAAAGAAAAACAAGGGAGTATTGAACCTCATTTGTCGCTTGTGGATCACACCTTCCACTGGCTCTTTCTCACTTCATTGAACTCACCCCCCTTAAACCTGTTTCCACTCTAGCTCTCTTTTAAGGTCTTAACCAACTCATTTGGTTAATGCAAACACTTTAAGTAAAGATGCCAAGTAATCCACACAATCAATTCAATTAGTCAACAAATAAGCAACAATCAAGAACCAAAGGGATAGAGTTCCAAAGATTAGGTGAATGTAAGATGAAAACAATTGATCAAATTCTTGGACTTCAAAGAAAATTTCATATATGCATTTTATCAAACACCTAGAGGGCAATGAAAATGTCATCCAATTTGTCAAAGAATTCAACAAACCCAATTCCCTTGATTTCAAATTTGATAGATAATAGGCAATTCAATCACAATAAAACTTCAATTCAACTTCAAAACAATCAATTTCAATGGAATTCAACAAGAAATCTCACAATAGCACTCAACTTTGACACTTTCTTTTTTCTCTTGTGTGCAGTATTTTTTTCTTGTGCTCTTCATTCTCTCTCTCTCTTTTTTTTTTTTTTTTTTTTTTGTTTTGTTGTTTTTGACAAGAACAAGAACTCTTCTTTTTTTGAGTTTTTCTTTTGTAGAGATAGAAGATAGAAGTAGAAACACCAAACACATAGAATTAAACCTTGTTTTTGGCCTTGGGCTTAATTCCAACAAACACAAAGGATCACAAGAAGATAGTATGATAAATGTAGAGGGAACAAATCACAAAAGCACATATATAAGATCATACATTTCAAGAAATAAAAAATGACCTTAAACACTTTAAAAAAAAAATAAAAGCAAATAAAGATAGGCAAACCTCAAGATGAAGATCCTAGGATTTGATACCAAAATATGATGTGATTTCATTGAAATGGGTTTCATAAAAAACACACCAAATTGAAGAATTTTCCCAAGACTCACCTAGAGGTTCAAGTTAATACAATGACCTATGGTGTTTTTCAATCATCAACCATTGTCCTGATGTTGGTTGACAAATCAACACCTTAACCAACGTGATGAAAAGCCCTAGAGTAGTTGTTCAAGAAAACTAATAGATTCTATGAAGAACACTCATGAAAGAACAAGTTTGATCTCATAGGATTCTTGAATTTTATAAAATCATGTCTGTCAAAGTTGATTGTGAAAGATAAGATAAGGAGTATTTATAATTTTAAAATCCTAAAATAACCTAACATTTCCTGCTAGGGGTGTTAATACTTAACTACCCTTGAAACAAGCTTCAAATTATAAAAAGAATGGAAGAAAAAATAAGAAAATTCGGACAACTTTTGGCTAAACCAGTCCTTCGACCGGTGCCAATGAGTACACCGGTTGATGGACTGGTATTTCTCTGCTCAGGAATTCAGCTTCACCAATGCCAGTTCACAGCCTGGCATTCAACTGGCACCCATCCCTCCACTTGTGCTTGCGTCAAGAATTCTCGTGAAAATGTCCAGAACTTGCTCAGCTCGACCGGTGTTGGTTGCTACGCCCGTGGCAGCATCGATTGCCCACTACCAGCCATGATTTCTGTGGTTTCTCTTGGTCCTTCTTCCTTCCTTCCTTCCTTCCCAAGCTTTTTGTGAATGTTCTCCCTTGATCCCAAAGCCATAATCCTCCCTTGAATGCATCGTTTTATGCTCTCGAAAGCCTTGAATTGAATATACATTCCATAGCTTCAATTCTTCCTATTCAACTTCAAGTTTAGTCCTCTCAAGCATGGAATCGTTCTCCCTTCTTTTGAACGAATATCATCAAAGCCTTGTCCATTCTTAAAATATGATACTTGTATTTGAAATACAAGTCTTTGTACATAGCTTCATTACGTAGCATTTTTGGATATCCATCACCAAAATATGATGTGATCTTGAGTTGAAGTTTATCATTATCTTGGCCTAACTCTTGAATCATTTGTGTTCACATCAGGTTACCACCAAATCCGAGTCCATCGTGATGATATTAAAAAAATATCTTTCTGCACCCATTCAGGACACCATGAATTTGTGGTTATGCTTTTTGGCTTAACCCATGCTCCGTCCACCTTCCAAGCAGCAATGCATGACTTGTTTTGTCTTCATCTTCATAAGTTTATCTTGGTTTTTTTTTATGACATACTAATTTACGACAAGGATGATGAGCAACACCAACGACACATTTGGATGGCTCTTTTACTACTCCAGGATCATCAGTTCTTTGCCAAATCCTCGAAGTGCTTATTTGATCAATCCCAGGTGAATTTTCTTAGTCATGTGGTAATAGCTAATGGAGTCCAAGTTGACAAAGAAAAAATTGCAACAATACATTCATGGCCCATTCCAACAAATGTCAAGGAATTAAGAGGATTCCTAGGGCTGATTGGTTATTACAAGAGGTTTGTGAAGGATTATGGCCTCATAGCTTGGCCCCTGACAAATTTATCGAAGAAGAATGAATTTATATGGACACAAGGTGCTGAAGATGCATTTGAAAAACTCAAACTGGTTCTCACAATAGTCCCTGTCCTTCAATTACCAGATTTTAAACAAGCATTTATAGTTGAGTGTGACGTTTCTGCGGAAGGTGTGGGTGCCATTCTACTCCAAAAGGGACATCCCAATTCTTATTTTAGCAAGGGCCTGTCTTTTTCAAACCGTCTCAGATCAGTTTATGATTGTGAGTTGCTAGCAGTCGTCAAGGCACTTTCAAAAGTGGAAGCATTTCTTGATGGGTAAACATTTTTTCTTAAAAACTGATCATTACCCCCCTCAAGTTTTTTTTGGATCAGTGCCTTACGACAATTAAACAGCGGCAGCTTCCCATGAAACTTCTGCCATATGATTTCACAATAATCTACAAAGCTGGAAAGGAAAATCGTGGGGCTGATGCCCTCTCACGACAACCCCAACATGCATATTTACTTACTTTGGTACTTCCAGTGTCTCTCAATCTTATAGATGTTCAAAAAGAATTGGAACGTGACCCTTATATGCAGCAAGCTTTGGAAGACTGACCCAAGCTCACATCCGAATTATTCCATAGCTGGTCACAAACTTTATTACAGGGGTAGGTTGGTAATTCCAAAATGTGAAAATAAAATCTTATAAGCCCATAATACCCAACCGCTGGTCATGGATGCTTTCTCAAAAAACTCAACCACTTATCTGCTCATTTTTTCTGGCTTGGTGAGCAAAAAAATAAATATTAGACACTTGCTCCTGCTGGTCTTCTTCAAACCTCTACCCATTCCAGACAAATATGGGAAATATCTCTCTTGATTTCATTATGGGACTGCCCAAGTCCAATCTTTATGACACTACTTTGGTTGTAGTGGACCGATTGAGCAAATATGCCACTTTGTTCCTCTCTTACATCCTTTTACTGCCTAAAGGGTAGAATAGCACTTTTGAAAGGTGATTGTAAGGCTTCATGGCTTTCCAAAATCCATAGTTTCTGATCGAGTGTGGTGTTTCCCAGTAACTTCTAGCAAAAGCCGTTCAAAATGTGCAAAACAAAATTGAACATGAGTACAAGTTACCACCCCCAGACTGATGGACAAACTGAAGTGCTGATCGAGTGCAGCTGTCAAAACTATAGTTTACAAGGTTTTTTCAACTTCTATTTCAATTTCTTTAAGTTTGAAGGATGCGAACTTTAGATTTTGTTCAAAACAAATTTTAGATATTTGAATGGAATACACACTGTAGTTGAAACAAGATGCTAATTAAATATCACATTCTGCTCACAGATCAGGCTCAAATCGACCTCAATTTGATTTTTTCTTTTCAAACTAGCTCTGTTCAATTCCTAACCTGCCGGTTTGACGATTTACAGGCTAAACCAACATGAATTCAAAGATTTAGCACCGTTTTTTAGTAGAGCGGTTGAAAGCATTAAATCAAACCACTTAATGGATCCGTTCATGATTCAATCGGCCTGTCCGATCTGGTTCCAAAAATACTTATTTTTCATCACTTTTCTGTTTTTTTTTTTAACTATACGAGACTAAATTCAAACATGAGTTTTATCTTAAAATTGAGTTCAAAATTTTTCTATCATATGACCTCAAGTGAAACCTTCATTCAATTTTTACAAGTCAAGTTCAAGTTTGGATGTTATAAGTTCGTCCAAGCTTAATCTAAGTCCAACTCCAAGAAAAGTTTGACTACCTAAACCTGACCTACGTAGATTCGAGCTCTCTAAATCGACTCGTTTACACCATAGAAAAACGTATGAATTGCTATATATAAACTCCTTCACAAGCAAATTCCCAAAAAGGGAGACGGAAAAAAATAAAGAGAAAATCTATATTATACATGCATGCATATTATTCATCAATACATTTCATATTTCCAGTAGACATAACAACACCAGCAACAACACCCTGCGTCTCTTGATAACCACAAGCTTTATTTTATATGAGCAGACAAACACAAAAATTAAAAATTTATCTATCTATAATATAAATTTTAAGTAATTAATTAGCAATCGAAATAACAGAAGCAAGCAAACAGAAGGCGAAATCCAGTTCTGTGACGAGCTCCATAGAGAGCACCCTCAAAGTTCCGACACCGACGGCTGCAATAGCCGGTTCTTACGCATATTCCTATCCATGTCTAGCTTCTCCGTGAGCAAACTCTACCTTCACTCACTTGCATCTCTGTATATCAATAATATTAATAATTTAGATGATTTATTATAAATCTTCAAATAATTTTATATATGAAGTGGGAAAATCTAATAAAAATATAATATATGATATATATATATAGAAAGAGAGTAATGTTAGAGAGTGCATTAGTTATATATCTAAAATTTAAAATTAACATTCAATATCTGATTTAAAATTAACTAATGCTACAGAGTGAATTAGTTATATATGTAAAAAATGTACAAGAAAATTTGAATCCAAAGAGAACTAATCTATTTCAATATAAGAAGACCTCGAAGATAAAGGCTACAAAGCAAAAGAGTACTAGCAATCAATTTAATTGAACTCATTCTTACTACATACTTTACATTAGTGAAGGTGCATCCAAACTAGCTGGTAAAAGAAGAAATTCAAATAACTTTGTCAAAGTACAAACTTTGGGATAATCTCTGAACCTCCAACTAATAATCACAGCATTCTTTAACCATTCCAATTGCACAAGAAAATTTCTCTAATAGGACTATTTTGTTATCAAGGCATCTAATAGATATGACATATTCCTTTTCCTATCTTATATAAAGAGCCATAGTTCAAAGGTCCTTTTACTCCAGCTGAAAATGCAAGCAAAAACTAATCCTTGACGTGCATATTCTTTAAAAGAAGACTGAAAGGATTCATTGGTTTGGTTTATCAAGTCCTTATCCTTGAAATTTTTACGTAAAAGAAGCTCATAAGATCAGAATAACCTAGTGTCACCATCTTAGAAAATAATAAAATCAGATTAAATAATGTAATACTGCAATTTTAATCTAATCATATTCGTATCATAAACTTGGGTTTTAAAGAGGTCACCAGCCAAGAAACTATTTTATCTTCTGTGGTTCTGATACCAACCAAAAATTTAAAAAATAATAATAATGATAAAGCAAAATATAATGAACTGGTTGCAGAATTTGTCAATGACATGGTCGAAAAAATGATATATGCTTCACTTGAAAAGAACCTAAGTTCTCTCCCAGTGCAAAATTGGAATTTCCAGGTATATATGCCCCCAACTGCTGCATTTCGCAGTCAGAAATTTGGCCCAATCAATTCCAAAACCCAGAAAATAATGTACAGGAAAATTATTAAGTGAAAATATAACAGGAAAAACAGGAGAATTTCTTGATTTTGTTGGAGTAACCATGTTAAACCTATGTTCTGGAAGACAGTCATTCAGTTACTAGGAGACACCTTGTTTATTCATAACTGAAGCTGTCATCATCGTCCTCAAGTTCGAGTTCAGTATCATTAGATCCTCCAAGGAGTGTGAGGAAGACCAAAATTGAAACCAGTTGGGTTAACAGAAAGTACTTGGCCCTTTTCTTGAATTTCTTCTCTTCCTCTGTCCTTTCCCTTTTAGGTTTACTTTTCGGAGTTGACCCTGTAATGCGAAATATAAAAGGCAAAGCAATAGCTTCAATTTTTCCTAAATTGGAAAAGACAAGAAAAGGTATATCCACCAAAATCTAAATTTTATATGTCGTTTCTGGTGAACATAAATCTCAAGATACACAAGATATGGATCTTACTGCCCGGCATCTGAATTCAACATGGAAGATGCAGCTCAACTATTTCAATTAAAGTATATGAACATTTTAGGTGAAATCCAAATGAACAGGTATAACGAACTGTCAACCTGATGCTTTTACATGATAAAATGTTTTAATGACTGAATTGGTATCCCAGAGAATGAAACATGAGCCAGAACCACAACAATTGAATACAACTATCATAGTGACTAGGGGAAAATTTTATACTAACTTTTTATTTTTTGTTTAGCTTTTTAGAAACCATTAAATTTGTAGTTTGAACACAAGTGGTAAAATGGAAACTAATTGTTTTCCAAGCTCCTACGGAGTAATATAGAGTTAAGAACACAGAGAATTATCTCCGGACATCCTTAAAATGAATGTCCATATTTCTTGTCTGGAAATAAAGCTACACTACCCTTATCTAAAGTTCCATATTTAATTTCTAGTTTACGGAATTAGAGTTTCACATTCCTACCACAAGAATTAGCAAGGGAAATATTGGTGTTACCTATCGTCAAACTGCTCCAAATAATACTTACATTTAAGTCAAATTGGGAACTCAATTTTGGGGTGAAATAGTAATATATTGTTGTGCCCACCAGAACATTTTGACTTTCAAACAATGAATGATTGAAGAAGAAAATTTATTAACTACTACACATACGTTGGACTCTGCCTTTGCAAGAAACATTTTCACCAAGAAGTTCTTCAACAAAAGCCATACTTTTCACTCAGGAATGGAATAGGCCATCCAGATACTCATTCAATAAACTAAAGTCCCCCAAAATTAAAAAGTTCTGCCATAATCTAATAGAATAGAGCAGCTACTCTGTTTTAAACACGTTCTCTTTCAGAAATCTGGCAAACTTTCTGAATATAATTTTAATATTTGCAACTGCATAAACTGACTGCTTGGCAACATTTAAGCCAATCAGCATAGATATCAATGACGTAGTATTCTGTATGTCAAAACATCCATAAGCATATCCATTGAAACCACAACATATCATTCACCAATGATAAACTCCAAGATGATCACTGGTTAAGAAACATCATGCCATAGAATGGTATTAACATTTAATACAATATTTTCAGTATTGATAATTCATGACTCTCTGTAGTAGAAGATATTTTCTCAAATGAACAATATTTTGGGAAGGATGGAATTAGAAATTAAGAAGACAAATAAATGAATACCAAGATTTAACGAGATTCATCCTATTGGAATAAATCCAAACTTAGGCTACATCCTCAAAGTAAAGCCAAGCTGCAAAATTCATTAAGATAAGAACATTACAAGAGTGTCGTATAGAACAATAGAATTTCTCTAGTCTATCACTACCCTATTTTAAGTTTATCTTACCAATTCAGAATAAGAATCCCTCTTGTTTATATTGCAGCATCTTGTACAATCTCTCTGAAGATGACAAAACTTCTCCCGAAGCCGAACTCCCCCTAAGTTCTAGAACTGTCCTACAAGATCTGTTGTGGCACTCCTGTGACACACCTATGACAGTCTATAATAGTGAAGTAGATGTACTCCTCCCGAGATGTCTACCATAAATATTCTCCCGAATATTTATAAGAATTTTCAGCAAGGTCATTACCTCGTGGTTTGATCATCATCAAACCTTATCTCTCAAGATAGCAATGTAGAAAGATATACAATATATTCCTGTCTCAAAGATAATCACAATATTTTCTTAAATAAGAGAATATTAAATTTAGATAATGATGAAGATACCAATTCAGAATATGCACGCTAAAATAAGATTCTTTCAAACACGTATCTGATCAAGAAATTGAAAGAGTATATACAGTATATACACAATGAAAATGATTGATGTTTAATTTGAAGATTCCAATCTTATAAACAATACTAAGAATTTTGATTCTGAGGATCAAAACACACAAGTAAACCATCGTGGGGCATCAATAAGTGATGATTTTGTAGAAGAAAGAGTTAAAGAGCCGTAGAAGCATCAACAATCGGTATTTGTTTTCTTTTTTCCCTTGTATTTCGATTTTTTGTGTTGAGTCTTAGATCATAAATTATAACTTTTCAATTGAGATTAGAATTTTTGAAATGATTTTGGCGATTTTGAATCAGGTCTTATCTCGAGTAAAAGACAAATTCTATGAATGTAACTTGGACTCAAAATTAATTTGATTCATCTTATTAAAGATGGGATTATTGGGGTGTTTGAAGAAAAATAAATGCTAAGTATAGATTATATATAGATAGAGAGAAAGGGGGAGAGAGAGAGAGAGAGAGAGTTGAAATGGAGTATAAGAAGGGAGGTTGCTTTTCAAATGACCAATGTGAAAGATTGGATCCTTGCCCAGGAGACCTTGTGCAAGAATACAAGAAGTGGGACATAAAGGAATTGACATGTTAATTATCAAAGATTGGATTGTGGGAATTAATTAAGATCCTTGATTAAAGGGTGAAAATATCTTTCCTTCTTGGAGTATTACTTGATAATAAGGGTTTGAAGATTCTTGATTGCAAATTTAGTGTACTAAAATAAGTTGAGATGATGTTAAAGAAGGCCCCATCATTGAGAGGTTAATCAGCAAGTTCAATTAAGAAATATGTTCTTAAAAGTGCTAACCACTTCACCATTAATTTAATTATGATTTTTTAAGATAAAAAATTAGTGTACTTTGTCCGTTCGTCACTACATCTATTAGGGTGTCCTCGAAGATTTATATTTTAAGGATTTTTATATATGTTTATTTATTTATGTACACTGTTTATTTGATTTTTATGAATCGTATTCGTTTAAGAAATTAAAAATACAAGTGTATAACATATCAACCTGTAAACATTATATTATCCAAAAATATACTATTCAAAAACTGAAATAATCATTCTCAAAACCCGAAATAATAGTGAACACAAATATCTAACAAACTCCAACTTTGGCATTATTTTTGCAAAACACAACGGCCAAGGTTTTTGAATCAATATGTTGTTGAGTCAATATCAGAAATTAGAGTACCGACAATGTATCAACAGAAAAACTGCAATATAGTAAATATAACCAGAAATACTATCATCCAATAACTGAAGAAAGAAACAAATGTAGCAAATCAAATCAGTAGAAATACTAAGCACTACTGATCACTGATCATAGATAGAATAGACGACAAAATGCAAAAACCATTCTCTCCCTTGGTTGCCAAGATAACTGCCAGATGTCAGGTATCAGAATCAGATGTGGAATCATCAACTGGAGTAGTGAGAGTTGTAGCAACAGCTTGTTCTAATGCAGAGACCGCCTGATGAAAACTGAGCATGGATTGTTGAACTTGAAGGAGAGCAGCAAGTAAAGGGGCAAGAGCTTTATGCAATTGTACAAAGCTAGTGTGAGACAATCCAATGGAGGAGGCAGGCAAAGAAGGAGTAGATGATCTCATATCATTGACTCTTTTCCCTTCGAACAACTTTGAAGAAACTTTGATTAGTTTAGAGGGATAAACCGGATCACCATCAACTGAATCTCGTACATCATGTTACTTTAAAAGAACTGTGGTGATAAGAACTTGAAAGGGCAAACTTCCATAAGTCTTATCCCAATGCTGATGCCCACAAATAGGATCATATATGTGCTGACCCAAATCAAAATCAGTACTTGTCCCAATGGAATATAGACGGCATGCATGTTCAGCAAAAACTGTAGAATAGTGAGTACATGAAAACCAATTGGACTTCGAAATTTTATGAAGAATAGAGTATTTTGAAGATAGAGCTGAGGCTTTAATAGCATTTTCATGGGGCCATTGCTGAATATGACCTCCAGTCAATTCAGAAGCAACATCATCGAAATTCAAAGTGACAGATTCTCCAAACCCCGAGGTTGTAGCATTACTTGTCAAACCTAAGTATTCTCTAATCAAGTTAGCAGAAAAATCAAACATATGACCTTGCACAGAAACCTTTTGAAATATGGGATTGTCGATATTCTGAATTTCATACAAGTTTGCATAGAAATCCTGAACCAAACCATCAATGTAAAAGGACAATTTTGAAACAGACGGCATATGACCTTTTCCAGATAAGAAGTCCAATATTCTTGCAATTTCATGACTCAGAATGTCAATGTTACATTCCCCAATGATGTTATGGGACACTATTGTATTCCAGTGATTCACACAATTGGCATTCAAAAATTTTTGATTGAGAGGTTTGATAGAATGTACTCGGGGGACAAAGGTAGCAGGAGAAGTATCCTTAGATGCATTGATGTGGGGCTCTTTAGATGAGTTAGAATCTTCCAAATCTACAGGTTGAGCAGATGAAGTTGCAACATGTCTTTAAGAGCCAAACTGCTGACGGAGTTGATATTTCCTATAACCAACATCTCCTTATTTCCATTTGTTTGTGGGTTTTCCAGAACCCTTGGTAACAGCAGCCGACGGTTGGGTTTGGTCTGGCCGACTGAGGAACGGCAGCTGTTGTGGAGGACTGACTGCGTTCAGCGGCAATGGTTTTCAAAAGTTCCTGGAGGCATGGATCTTGGAGGTACTCAGATATATCACCAAAACCATCGGTTGGAGTCACGACTAGTAGAGTTGGATTCATTATTGGAGGTCGTGTTGAGCTTGATGATGAGGGAGAAATTGTGTCGCCACCTTTCTTCTTCACAGCAACGCGCTTTACTTGTGGCATAACAAAATCAAGGGAGAAACTCTACACAACTGAGTGAGTATGGATAGAAAAACAAAGTACAATCGGCCAGAAGAAGCTAGAGAAAAGAAACCTGAAAAACCCTCTTTTGAGAATCACAAAGATGAGAGATGAACTTCGAGATAAGTGCAAATAATATCTGAGACTTAAAGAAAGATTTATTAGAAAAAAAAAAATTTAATGCAGACAGATAGAAAGTCCAATTTTGATTTGAAATGGAGACCAATAGACTTTGAGCATGAATCAAGGTATTTGAACTGCCATGGACATTATACCAACCAATAGAATTTAAATAGAATATCACCTGAGAAAACTTTAGAGAGAACAAAATATATATATTTTTTATTTATTATTATTTTCTAAAAAATTTTTTCAAAAAAATAAGTAAGACAGTCTCCTTTAAGAAGATAAGTTCAACTTAATTACCATGATAAGTTCAAATTTCCTACCCCTGTTAAAGATTTTTTAAACTTAAATTAAAAATATAGAGAGAGAAAATACCTTATCAATGTACCAGAATTTCAGTGAAGGTGTGTATACATGACGGAAATCAGCAAGATCTTTCAATCTGAAATAGTTTTCACACACCACTAATGTAACTCCTTTCAAGATTGTTTATGTTTAGTTTATTGTATATACAACTGCTGGTAACTCTTTTCTTAGAAAAAATGCAATTTAAGCCGAACTAACATTCCTTTGTTCCTCCTTTGCCGAAATCAAGTGACATACCCTTGTTCCTCCTCGACAATTTTTTTAAAAAAAAGAAAATTGAAGAAATCAATTATGTCTGTGTGAGCGGAGCGAAATTCTAGTTTTATGAAAGATATTTTGACAATTTGCCTATATGCAAATTTAAGAATGATAAATCTTTAATAATGATGAAGAAAAAAAAATCGAAACAAGATATTGCTGCTGAACCATTATGCTATAAGGCAACTGTCATACTAGTGTTATTCATACATCAATAAAACAGACTCCTAAAGCTTTCCCTAATGATTCAAATGTTTTAACATCTAAAGGTTTAGTAAAAATATTAGCCAGTTGTTTTTCCGTTGATACATGCTCAATGATGACGGTCTTAGTTTCTACCAATTCTCTAATGAAGTGATGGCTTATGTCAATATGTTTAGTGCGAGTGTGCTGAACAGGATTCTTAGATATATCAATGGCAATCTTATTGTCACAAAACACTGTAAACATGTCTTGTACAATATTGTAATCTTTTAACATTTGTTGCATCCACAACAGTCGTGTACAACAACTTCCAGCAGCAATGTATTTAACTTCTGCTGTTGATAATGAAATTGAGTTCTGCTTCCTGCTGTACCAAGAAACTAGATTGTTTCCAATTTGGAAATATCCTCCAAACGTACTCTTACGATCATCTAAGCCTCCTGCCCAGTCTGCACCGCTGAAACCTACCAAAAATGCTGTAGTGTCAGTTGTATACCAGATATCATAATTTAATATGGTATTAACATATCGAATGATTCTTTTGACTGCCATCAGGTGAGACTCTTTGGGATTTGCTTGATATCTGGCACAGATGTCAACATTGAGACATAGGATTGGTCTATTTGCGGTAAGATAGAACAAGCTCCCAATCATACTTTGATACAAACTTGAATCCACAGCTATTCCTACATTGTCTTTAGACAGTTTAGTACAGATTGGTGTTGTAACAGTTTTAGCTTTTTCGAAACCAAATCTTTTAACCAATGTTCTTGCATATTTGCTTAGTGGGATGTATATCCCATTTGCAAATTATTTAACTTGCAATCCGAGAAAATATGTCAACTCACCAACCATACTTATTTCAAATTCTTGTGTCATTTACTTCACAAAGGCATCAGTGTTGGACAAAGGTAGAACCAAACATAATATCATCAATATAGATTTGAGCAATTAAAATATCATCGGAAAACCGTTTTACAAACAAAGTTTTATCAACTCCCCCTCGTTTGTAAAACTGTTCCAAAAAATATTTTGTTAACCTTTCATACCAAGCTTGAGGAGCTTGTTTTAAACTATGTAATGCCTTTTTCAGTTGAAACACATGATCTAGAAAATTAGGATCAATAAAGCCCTTAGATTGTTCAACATAGACCTCTTCACTCAAAATATCATTTAGGAATGCACTTCTGACATCCATTTGATATAATATAAACTGACACAAACAAGCAACACATATCAATAGCCTAATTGATTCCAATCTAGCCACAGATGCAAATGTTTCATCAAAATCTATACCTTATACATGTGTATATCCCTGTGCAACTAACCTAACTTTTTTTCTAACAATACTTCTAGTCTCATCTGTTTTATTCTTAAAGATCCATTTCGTACCAATAACATTTATATTTTCTGGCCTAGGTATTAGTGACCAAACATCCAATCTGTTGAATTATTCTAGTTCCTCATGCATGGAATTTATCCAACAGTCGTCTTTCAAAGTTTCATTGACATTTTTAGGCTCTATAGTAGATAAATAGCAGACAAAGCTAATCATCTCTCTATAGTTAACTTTAACCTTACCTTTAGTGTGTGTTTGTTCCTCCAAATCACCAATTACCTTTTCCAACATATGTGTTTTTTGAATTCTGGATGGAATTTGTCTTGAAACTCTCTTACCTATTTATGTTTGTGTTTCTTGAGTTTCATTATGTATTGCTCTTGATGAATTTCTTGTGGATTGAGCTGCCTCAAGTGGAATACTGCATTTCTCTAAGTTACTAGGGGAACCATGTCCTTCTTCTGTTGATTGTTCTTGTTGTCCTGTCATTTGAGTATCAGATTTTCCTGTTTCTTCATCTTCTGACCTTGATAAAGTCACTGTAGATTTATCGAACAAAATATATTTGACTTCATGATTTTTCTAATACATTGATTAATTACTCTACAAACTTGACTATTTGTTGCACATCCAAGAAAAACACCAACATCACTCTTTTGATCAAACTTACCAAGTCTATTTCTATCATTCAAAATAAAACACTTACTTCCAAAGACATGAAAGTAACGAACATTTGGTTTCCTTCCTTTCCATATTTCATAAGATGTCAACTTTGTTCTTGTCCTGAAATAAACACGATTAAGGATATAATAAGCAGAATTTATTGCTTCAGCCGAAAATTTCGATGGTATTCTTTTAGCACGTAACATTACTCTTGCCATTTCTTGTAGTGTCCTGTTTTTCCTTTCTACAACACCATTCTGTTGTGTTTTTTTTAGTGCAGAGAACTCATGTAAAATGCCATGATCATCACAAAAATTAGTAAAAAAGGTATTTTCAAATTCTTTTCGATGATCACTTCTAATACAAATAATCTTACCAAACACATCAGATTTTTCTATCATTAATCTCATGGATAATCTTTTGAATGATTCAAAAGAATTTGATTTTTCCCTAAGAAAATCTATCCATGTAAACCTTGAAAAATCATCTACACAAACAAACGCAAAATTATTACCTCCAACACTTTCAACTTGCATAGGACCTATGAGATCCATATGTAATAGCTCAAGTGGACAAGTAGTAATAAAATTGACAACTTCATGTGTTTGATGTTTCTGTTTTCCGAGTTGACAAGATTCACAAATGGCACCTATATTATTACCGAGATCTGGAATTCCTTTGATAACACCTGTAATAGAAATTTCAGTTATTTGTTTGAAGTTTACATGTCCCAACCTCTTATGCCACAATTTAATACTATCACGACTTGCACTGTTATATGATATAGTGATATCAATAGTATAACAGATACTAGAGGATCTAATACCAAACAATACATAGTTTTTATTTTCATCATACGCATGACATGCATCCTTAGTGAACTTAACAAACAGCTTGTCATCACACAACTATCTAATGCTGATTAAATTAGCTTGAAGTCCTACTAAAAACACATTATGCAGGTGAGGCATTCCTGTTACCGTAAGAGTTCCTTTTCCCAAAATTTTTCCCTGTTTACCATCACCAAAGGTAACTTGACCAAGATTGCACTCACGATAATCTTTCAAATATTCCTTTTTACCAGTCATGTGACAAGAACAACCATTATCAGAGAACCATAGATCTAAATCAAACACTCTTAAAGACATAAATTCAGCCAAACATTCATGCCTATTTTTCTTAGCCCACACTTGTTTAAGCTTGTGATTCCAAACCTGGTGTTGTTTTAGCGATTTGTGAGGGATATTGTTAAATAACATCTCAAAATAGTTTGATTTGATATGTCCTCTTCGAAGACAGTAGTGACAAGTAGGTACAAACAACTTTTTCTTGCCTTTGGCTGAATATCTTAGCATGTTAGTACCTTGTAAGTGTGACTTTTTCACCTTTGAGTTTTCTATTCTGAGAGCACAGTCATGATAGCCTAAACCACGACGATCAAATGTCTGTTGTTGTTCTGCTAATATTTGATCCAGCTTTTCTGTGCCACTGTTCATCATCCTCACATTTTTCATTGTATTGTCATGCTCCTTTGATAATTCTTGAACTTTCTGCTCCTTTGCTTCACAATCTAAAATCAAAACATTTATTTTAGTTTTCAATTGTTCTTTTTCAATTATAAGTATCTTTACTTTAAGTTCTAGTTATATGTTTAGTTTGTTCAATTTAATACAGAGTTTGAACAACTCTTCATAGGCTTCTAGCATTTCCTCATGAGTGAGTTCACTGTCACTATCTATGTCAGTTAATTCAGGAAAACATTGTCTTACCTCTGTCTCTTCATCGAGTTCAACATTTGTCATAACTGAATTGTCACATTTTGGCAAAATGACTTCACCACGTAGAGCAACAAAATTAACTGTTTGTTCAGTTCTTTCCTCATCTTCACCAGTTTGTTTCCCATCACTCCAGGTAGTAACAAACGACTTCTTATGTTTTTTGAGGTAGGTTGAGCATTTGACCATAGCATTCACATTCCCTATACTGTATTCCCTTGTTAGTTCTGATATTAAAATCAGTATTCTCAGAAGAAGACTTACTAGGGATTTTCTTGTTTCCAGTATTATTTTTGAATTGACCGAAATTTGGTTTTCCCTTGATTCATTTGTACATTTTGTTGAAATTTCGTGAGATCAGAGATATTGCTTGCTGAACATCTTCTGAACAATCAATTTTCGAATCAATGGGATCAGCAACTTGAAAAGCAATACTTTTGTTGTTCCGATTTGGCTTCAAGTTCATCTCAAAGGTCCGTAACGAGCCAATCAGTTCATCATATTTGATCGCATCAATATCCTTTGCTTCTTCAATTGTATTTACTTTATGAGCAAACTGTTCCGGAAGTGATCTCAGAGTTTTGCGTACCAATGTTTCATTGGTTATTTGCTTTCCAAGCGTGAAAGACTCATTAGCTAGATCACTCAATTTTGTATGAAAATTAGCAATAGTTTCGATTTTGTCCATCTGTAATTTCTCAAATTGAGAACTTATCATTTGTAGTTTGGAGCAAGGCATAGTTGATGTTCCTTCATGTGCTGTTTGTAAGGTTGTCCAGGCCTCCTTAGCTGAAATACATTGAGCAATCAAACGAAACTAATTAATAGCAACTACGTTAAATATAGTATTAAGAGCTTTTGAATTAAAATTAGCTTCTCTATCCTCTTCTTCTGTCCAGGTATCTTCATCCTCCAGCTGATACTTCTCATCTTTGGGGGATGTCCATCCTTTCCGGACTGATTTCAGGGCCCTTTCATCTTGTGCTTTAATAAACGCAGTCATCTGAGCCTTCCAATATGAATAATTTGATCCATTGAGAATAGGTGACCTACTCACAGATCCTCCTTCTTGTAGTCCACTCATTGCTACACAAAAAGATTCTAAATCCAGGATCTTTCACTAATTCATTACTGTAGGGCTTTGATACCAATTGATAGAATCTTTGGCTAGCAATTAATCAATTAAGTTGTAATTAATAAGCTGAGTATAAAAAATTATCGAAAATAAACGAACACTAAGATTTAATGAGGTTCACCTGATTGGAATAAATCCAATCTTAAGCTACGTCCTCAAAGGAAAGCAAAGCTACAAAATTCATTAAGATAAGAACATTGCAAGAGTGTAATATAGAACAATAGAATCCCTCAAGTCTATCACTACCCTATTCTAAGTTTTATCTTACCAACTCACAACAAAAATCCCTCTTGTTTATATTGCAGCATCTTCTACAATCCCTCTAAAGATGACAAAACTTCTCCCGAAGCCAAACTCCCCCTAAGTTTTGGAACTGTCCTACAAGACCTGTTGTGACACTCCTGTGACAGTCTGCAATAGTGAAGTAGTTGTACTCCTCCTGAGATGTCTACCATATATATTCTCCCAAATATTTATAATATTTATAAGAATTTTCAGCAAGGTCTTTAGCTCGTGGTTTGATCATCATCAAACCTTATCTCTCAAGATAGAAATGTAGAAAGATATATACAATATAGTCCTTTCTCAAAGATAATCACAATATTTTCTTGAATAAGAGAATATTCAATTTAGTTAATTATGAAGAAATCAATTCAGAATAGGCAACCAAGAAATCTTCATAAACTGCTGACTCTTCGAAGAAAACATATAGATCTAATCTCTAAAAGGAAGGCAGACAAAAGGAAAGATTTAAGTAGAATATCTCATCAGATAAGAGGTAAAGCTAACACCGATAAGAAATGCTATGAAATATTCTAAAATTAAATAATTAACAATAGCAGCTAAACACAATGAACCCAGGAGATTTTTTTAAAAGAACATGTAAAAGGTTACAATTACTTTGTGGAAGGGAAGTCCACCACGGAGAAACTTTTCTCATCTATTCATGTCTTTATTATTCATAATCACATTAGGCACAATGGACTCTCATTTCCAACGATGCTGCTGACCCTCAGAACTGTCAAATTAGTATTTTGGGGTCATCAAAAGGAGAGAACGATGGAGCCCAACTTCATGAAGAAAGCTAAAGTAAGGATAGATTATTTTGATTGAGAAACTGTAAAAGAAGGCATAGCAGTCTTCTTCCTAAAAGTCGAGAGTTCAAAGAAACTTCTTCATCTACAGTGTTTCAGTCCATGAAGACAATGTGAATGTTTCTTGACATTAAGCAAATATTATTAGCAACACTCAAACTACCAAATTGTGTAAGTTATCACAGTGCCTGTAACAATACTAGAACTCTCTCAAGAAGGAAGTACACTGTTCCTTGATTTAATAGCTATCCAGAGAAATATCTGGTGAGGCAATTTGCAAATTTAACTGATGTTCTCCAGTCTTTAACCACGAACTGCCAAAATCATCAAAAGGATAGAAGAGTGATTGTAGCCTATATTTGTATATGAAAGGTGATATGGATAAAATAGGAAGGTTGCAGAAAACAAACAGCTTAACAGGATGCATGGTTGTGGACAGCATTAGGTTATAGGGTCCAAAAAATTGACTTTATACATTTTATAGATAAATTGCAAAGTTTGACTAACTCGTTCAACAAAGATGATTTCCAATAACTATTTTTGCAAATTGTGCTTTGGGATTAGAGTAACAGCAGCTGGTGCAGTTCTTTTTCTGTTCCCCTTTTTGTTTAAAATCTTCTGGCTGTTCAATCTCAATAAATATTCCAACTGTAGTCTGCCACATATATCTAATGATTCCAATCTTATTCTAACCCATGAAAACCAATCAGTGCTTCACGCTCATACCTATTGCAGAAACAGCACAAAAAATTTTTCCTCTTTCCCATTGGAAGTGTTTACATAAAATGCATATCTTCGCCTTTTTCCTTTTTCTGCAACCTTTTTGCACGAAGCAAGTTCACATTTATCTAGAACGCAGAAACATTCAAAAAGCCTAAGAAGAGAAACAAGAATGCAATCACAATAACGCCTTTTAAATCACAAATTTCTAATTAGTTAAGACACTACCCACAGAGTGTTGACTTAACAGTCATTTTTACCTACAAACAAAATTATAAAAGGTCAAGTAAGCCGAAACAAACATGCATCTAAAGCCTCCAACAATAGTACTCACCGGCAATGCATGAAGTGTGAAAAGAGCATGACCAAGAAAAGCAGCATCCAAACTTGTAGGCCTACATTATACCAACAAGTATAACGATTTAGAGATACTCCCTCCGGAAAAAAACAATATAGGACATTTAAGGTTTTTGCACAAGTATTAACGATGCAAAAAATAATTCATTGACTTTGTCAAAATACCAAAAAACCTTTAGTCAAACTATCTAGAAAATTAGAGTAAGAAAGTCTGACCAACATATGGGTAAAAGTGAAAAAAGAGTTATAAATACTAAAGGAATTTTGTAAAGGGACCTAAAATGAATTCTATATTAGAAACCCTTTAATTTCTGTGAAGATTAATCTAAAAGTCCTAGCTTTCTAGGTTTTGCTGCTTGTTGAAATTCAATTATGATACTCCCTCTGTCAAGAATTGAATGTTTCAGTTGGATTTGCATATATTTTAGGAAAATTAGTTGACTAAGTTTATTTGAAATTTAACAAAATTTCTTAAGAAAAAAATTTTAACTAATTTAGGAAATGTGACTTTCATTTTCGGAGCTAAAATAATGACTTATAATTAGTGACAATAAAAATTAGTTAAAATAACTTGTATATAGTGATGGAGGGAGTAGTATATAATATAATTAATATTTAGGGCTAAACACACACACGCAAATATTTGAGGCGATTAGTGCAGAAATGAGTTGGGAAATGAAAGACTGCAACACGCATGAAATCTCTAACAGATTTTAAAACTATAATAATATCCCATAATATTGTAAATATTATATATATATATTTATATATATCTTGAAATTTATAATAGGAACAAGAGTATTAAATAGTTACATATATAGTACTCACTGATCTCTACTATGAGATCTTTATTATTCTCAGCAGGTCATATATATAAATATTTAGCCATACTTCTTGACATGAAGCAGCTCCATACATATTACATTTAGGCTGCAGGTGCTACGCTTGCTCCGTCGTCGTCATCGTCATCATCATCATCTCCATCACTTGCTTCTTCAAATAATGCTGCATTCGAACAAAGTAGTCCTGTTTCCACATAAAACTTGGCATAATTACCAAGTTTCTTGCAGGTGCTGCTTATCACTATCACCATGATCTTACTATTATTATATATAAAGAAAGTGATCAAGAAAAGATAGTGAGTTAATTAATTATTATATCTCGAGCAAAGCTAGAAATATATATTAGGGTTCTAAGAACATTGGCATCCCATGGAGAAAGTGAAAGATGGGGATACGTTGAAGCAGTAGGATCCATACAATTATGGTGAATTGCAAATACACAATCCCACACGTGCTTGCAGCAGTTGAAACACGCTCTTGTAGTCCATTTTCACGTGGTGCAAAGACACTGTTAGTGGCGCACTGAATGTCCCCAAAAAAAGGTTCCCAAGGAATATAAAGACAATCGGGGGAAATTCGTCTCTTGAAGGACAGAAGGGATTTATGGAAAAAGAGGAGTTATTAGAGGAAAGAAAATAGAGTAATTAATTGAGAGATTAATGTTGATGTGCCACACATAATCATATGTCTATATATATATATATATATATAGAAATGCTATAATACGTAAAGTTGCACACAGTGTTGTGTGCATTAAAGGCAGATAAGTTAACATCGTTGAATTTAAAAATGTTGGCGTGGAACAATATTGTTTTGGGCAAGCTTTCTAAAAAATAAAAAACCAAAATGAGGGTATCTCCCGAAGGGAACAAAGATCTACTGAAAAGGCTAAATATCGGCCGATAATGTTATAGAGTGCATAATTAAATATCTAATGGTCAACATCTAATTTTATTTTTAAAACATAAAATCTTCAATAAAATTTTTTTAAAAAATATATATATTTTATAGATTATATCCTAAAAAGATAAACCAAATCCTAAGGGTAATGAATCAAATTTATTATTATTTTAAAATAAAAAAATAGTTAACCGTTAACATTTACCTTTAAAACTCAACAGTGCACTCTATGTAATTTTGTATAAATATAAGCATATATAAATATATATATATATATATATATATATGTATGTGTATTATGATCAAGTATAATTAATGTTATATATATTTCTATGTATGACTATAAGACTTCTTAAATTTACAAAGAAACCTTATCATGTTCCAAATGACAAGGATAAGAAAAAAGTATTCAAAAAGAACTTCCAATTATCCAATGTAGCACAAACATGCGATATACTATAGGTGAAAAAGGCTCACGCATCTCTAAACTTCTTAAAATTTTAGTTTGAACCCTTCAACTTTAAATCGTTTAGGTTTTACCCTCCAATTATGAAAAAGTACAAAAAGGAGTCCCAAAAATTTTGAGAGTCAAGCCCCAACAAAAGCACATCATATATATATATATATATATATATATATATATATGTATATGTATGCCATAGAGTACACTATTAAGTTTGTAACTATTAAAGTTAATGATTTACCTTTTTTAAAAAAAAATAAAAATAAATTTGATTCAAATACTCCCACTGTTTAGTTTATCCTTTTAGGATATAATATATAAAATTTGTTTACAAAAAAATAATATTTTTAATTGAAGATTTTATTTTTTAAAAATAAAATCAAATATTGACCGTTAGAGATTTAACTATGCACTCTATAACATTACCCTATACATATATGTATATGGAGTGAGCTCCATATAGAGCACAGAGTTAAGTCTTTAATCGTCAAAATATGGTTAACATCTGATTTTATTTTTTAAAAAATAAAATCTTGAATAACTTTTTCTAAAAAAATATATTTTATACCCTAAATGGATAAACTAAACCGTAGGGTAATAGATCAAATTTTTTATTATTTTTAAATAAAAAAAAGGATACTTAACCTTTAACTTTAAATTTGATAGTTAAAAACTTAATCATAATATTTTCGTTTGGAATATATATAATATGTGATTAAATAAATACCCCATTCGCACGTTCAGAGCCTGATTCCACCTCTCAATTTGAGTCAAAAGACAAATGTTAAAAATTTTACTCATTTAGTTGAGTTAAATTATTCCTCATAAAAAAAGTTTTAATTTTCTTATATGAAGAATATACTTGCCTATGCCCACCTAACAAATTAATGTTTTTCAAAAAAAATTTTTTAAAATTGGAAATTCTATATTTTGAAACATAATATTTTTTTATTGAGAAAATTTTCATCACATTAAATTAAAGGAAGTATAAAAGGATATAGAAAATCAATTCTCATTAAAGAAAAGTAAAAAATCTCTTTGTATTTTTATCCCCTTTTTTTTAGAATACAATGATAATAATATTTTTAAAAAATCAATATTCAATGAATTAAGTTCATATAATATTAAAAATGATTTAATTTAATTAAACAAATTATGATAATTCCCTAATGATTATTGTACCTCACCAATCACATTAACTAGATGAAGCCCAATGCAAAAGCACCGTATATATGATTTTATTTACATTTCATGGAGCTCAAGAGTAGCCTCTTGGTCACTAAAAAATCATGATGATGTCACTGATCACAACTTGAGAAGAAAACAATCAGATCACTAGAGTGGGCTGTCGCCCGTGGAAGAGCTCCGATGCCTAAGTCAGTATTTTGATAGAGTAATCTTGTGTAATTAACTTCAGAAATACCGTCCCCACTTTTCGATTGGATGAAGTAAGTTACCTCTTAGATTAGGGCTCTTTTATTACGTGACAGTAGGCAATTAGGATAATTGTGAGATTATATTATATCCCGCCTATTGCTTCTAGAATCATGGAGTTTCCCTCGGTTGAGATATCTTTCCATTCATGTCTCTAGTCGAGAGCTACGAGCTCGCTAACCTACCTTTAGGCCAACTTCACGATCTGCCCGTGGACATAGAGGGCCTCGAGTATCTCTTTTGGGAGGTTGCACAAAGTGATCGTAGGTTCTTGGGAGCTGTTAGGAGTCACGCACAATTGGTTGTGGCATGGAAGATGTATGAGACACATTGGAACTTACCAAGTCAAAGGTCGCGGCTCGATAAGACCTCTCCTGAGCACATTAAGGAGGTCAGTGACCTAAGAGGTCGGTGGTAGCAGGTCGATCCCCACCATTCCTCACTGACTTCGTGAGCCTGACTTTCAGGTATTGAGGGTCGGGGCCTTAAACCCATTTTGGTTGACTCTGTCCGGGTCATGCCTGTTTAGGTTGACTCGTCCGGGTCATGCCCGTTTCTCCCATACCCAAATCTTCACAACATTTCACAATTACTTATATCTAAAACTAATTTTTCATTCTATACCTATTTTGTCTTTAAATTTAAAAAAAAACACCAAAACTTAACATTTATTCTTCTTTAATATGCATTTATTATCTTACCCCTCAGCATTCAACACACCCAACTGAACCCAAAAACCTATAAAGTGAAATGAAGAAACCACAACTAACATCGTTCATTTCATCAAAAGTTTTGAACCATTGCTAAGAAAATTGCTCAAAAAACCATTCTCTTGCTGGAGAGAAAGAAAAAAACCAACTTTTTATTGTGTTGGGTTGTTGATTTTGTCTTTAGAAATCAAGAAGACGAAGGTAGGGGGTGTTCGAAGGTACATTGTTCAATTTGATTCTTTGTGTTTTTTTTCTTCGGTGTTTGGAAGCTTGGGTTTGTTTGTTCTGTGTTGTTTATCTAGCACATATTTGGGTAGTAGCAGCAGGAGGGAAGGAAGATGGGATTGCAGAGAAGTGAGTAAATTTCGTGCCGTGATAGGTTGATTTTCATAAACCGCTTTTGAGACGTGTGAAAAGTTCGAGACTATTTGGTGCTTTGGAGAATCGGATTTCAAAACCATAGTGAGGGTTCTCGAGAACCGGCTTCCAAAACAGGCTTTCGAAAAACGGATTTCGAGACCATTGTGGGGGTTTTCGAGAATAGGCTTTCGAAACATTCTTTAGAGAACAGACTTTCGAGAAACTGATTTCGAGACCATAGTGGGGGTTTTCGAGAATCGACTTTCGAAACATTCTTTAGAGGAAAGGCTTTCGCGACAAAAGCAAGGCCTTTCAAGACTTAAAAAAGGTATTTCGAGACACATAAATTTCTTTGTGTTGTTTGCAAAAATGGATTACATGAGGATTGCTATTCACGAGGGCTCTGTAATTGGAATGCGGCTTGCACTAGTCGTACCATTCGACATGAACTATGAAGATTTGAGCAGAACTATGGCAAACTTGATGAAGATTGACTTAAACCAATTTGACATACAAATGTCAATTGCTTCTAAATTTGGTGACGAAAGTATGAAGTTAATAGAGATTGAAGACATGTATGGCATCATGTATTTGAAGGGGGAAGGGGATCCTAAAGTTGTGGTCGTGAACAAAATTCTGAGAACTTACGAGGGTGGCATTGGTGATGATATGGGCGATAATTGTCCATCTGGTCCAAATGATCATGGAAGGATGGAATTTACTATGCAAATGATGAAGCGGGGACATCCGAATATATTCGCATAGATGATAATTATGAATACTATGAAGAATATGTTCTCAACGTTGAGGCTGATGATGATGATGATGACAACAATGTCAATGATACGATGGGATGAGGCAGGTGGTTCCATTTGAGCAATTTATACCGGAAACTTCTACTTACTTTGCAAACATGGTCTGGAATGACAACAAAGAGGTGCATTTTTCGGAATATGATACTGTTCCACCAATGGGTTGGATTGGAAAGGATGCAGTCTTTAACAATGAAGATGAATTGGTGGTAGCAGTCGGTGAGTATTCACTCAATAACCGATTTCCATATCACGTGGTACGTTCGGATAAGGGAAGATTTAAGGCACGATGGGAGAACCAAAAAGATTGTACTTTCATGATAAGTGCAAATTGTAGAGCCGGATGTCAGATTTAGGTTATTCACAAGTTTGTCTCGACTCACACTTGAATCCAAACTCTATAGTAAAGCCAAAATAGAAATGTAAGTTCAACAAAAAGTGATCTTATGTATGCTGGTAAACTCACTGATGCGAATCACACTCCCAGAAATGTGATTCAAGACATGCGAGAGAATTATCTTGTGAAGCTTGGATACACACCAAAGCTTGGCGATCTTTACAGCGTGCAAAAAACATAGCCCATGGAACTCCAGAAAACTCATACAGACAGCTACCGTCATACCTCCACATGTTGAAGCGTGTAATGCCGGGGACGATGACCAGTATACATATGTGAGATGAGCAGTTTCTGAGCTTATTCTGTGCACTTGGTGGTTTCAAGTACATGAGACCCATAATTTTCATAGATGCAACACACCTGAAAAGTGTGAGTATGGGCAAAATTTATACAGTGGTCTATGCAGATGGAAACGAACAAACTTTTCCCCTTGCTTTCAGGTTTGGGGAGGAGGAGGGCAACGATTCATGAGAGTGGTTCTTGAGAAAATTTCGGACTGCATATGGATTGTGAGATGATTTGCGCACAGTGAAGATAGTATATCATGAGCTTCCACATGCCTTTTGCTATCGATAACTGAAGGAAAACTTAAAGAAAAAGTGCATAAATCCTCAGGTTGCAATCCGTTTTAAAAATACGTCATATGCCTATGAAAAACAGACATTTGACCTCTATTTTGGAGTCATTAAAGAGATGCGCCCCAGAGTTTATCATTGGTTGGATGTCGAGGTAGGACGTCCGGGTTGGTCATGTACATATTCTAAACACAATCGCTACAACCAAATGACGAGCAATATCGTGGAGTCCTTCAGCCACGAGATCAAGAAAGCTTGGAAGTTGCCCATTACATCTACACATGAGTGGTTTAGGAGTTTGTGTCATGCTTAGTTCAACAAACGTAGGGAAGCAATAGCTACAATGGCAGATATTATCACCAAGAGGGCTGTGGAAAGAATTAAGGAAGAAGTTGTGAAGGTCAACCTGGAAATGTTGCGAACTACATCCATTCTGGATAGAAAGGAATATGTAGTAGGAAATCAACGAAAGGAAGCAAATGTTCTGATGGATATCCTCTAGAAGACCTATGGATGTTGGAGATGGGAAATGGAAGAGATACCTTGCAAACATGCCATCCTGTTGCCCGGTAAATTTTTTATATTTTTCGTGACATATCTACTAAATTTCGAGACACATTGATCCATTCAAGATTCGAGACATACTTCTTCCATTCGAGATTCGAGACATACTTCATCCATTCAAGATTCAAGACATATGTCTTCCATTCCAGACATAGTGGTCCAATTTCGAGATTCAAGACATAAGTCTTCCATTCAAGATTCGAGACATAAGTCTTCCATTTTTTTTTTTTTTAAATTATATAAGCATGTAATTAGATATTTCCACAACTCACTTGCCTTGATTCTTTTTTTATAGGGAAAGTGGTGCTCATTATTACACTCTATTTCGTGGTCATTCATTTGACACGGAAGAACTTAGGATGGCATATGCACCTTCAATACAACCTGTGCCCTTATGTTTGTCTTTGAATTCAATTGCGGGTATGGATAATGTGGTTGTCAATCCTCCCACTGGCAAAAGGTCTATCGGGAGACCACAAGAGGCCTGCTTCCTCTCTCGAAACGAACAATACCATCGAAGGAAAATGTGCTCCCTATGCAAGAGAGAAGAACATAATCATACCACTTCTCCAAATGCTCACAGCACGGAAGCCCAACATCCCGAAGAAAATGATCCAACAACGACTGACTTAAATCATGAAGTGCCCATATATGATCTGAATTCCACACAACAATCTTTCGGGGACAAATTTTGTTAACATTCATGTCAACATCTCTGTGGAAGGTGTAGATTTTTATCATGGCAATATCAATGTAGACACAGTTCATGACATGTAAATGTTATTGTTTTAATAAATATTTCCTTTGGTGGTTGTGTCAAGGTCATTGCTATTTGTCAAATCAATCGAATCCATCAGTAACATGCCTTTGGAAAATTCATGCAATGCTGATACAGTGAAATAACTATAGGGCATGTATACGGATTGATAAAAGCGGGGTTCAAGCACATACCCCTGGACACGGCTCATGAGTACTTCTCTTTTCCCCTAGGTGCCCTCCCTGGCTAAGCGGGTACTTCTCTGTTTCCTCTAACTCACCACTTAAGGGATGGTACTTGCTCTCACTTATGGTTGTTATAGAATCACCTATAACCGGTTATTACTGTCAGGATTCATAGCCTCTTTTGGGAATTCAAAAAGATTTCGGGAGAGAGAAATGAAAAGCTTAGAACGTCATTGAAAGGAAAACACTCATCATATTATTGCTCCAAAAATATTTACAGTAGACACTATACAAGACTTCAGTAGACACTCTACAAAGAAAAAACTTTGAACTACCCTAAAGACTGGAACTACTTTGCTTCTTTTCTACCCTAAACCGATCTGCCATTCGGAGATAACTTGTCTTACCATTTTATAGACTGAAATGGCCCACTTACAAGGTGCCTTAGGACGGATCATATTACTTGGACAATTACAACACGGAAGTAGAACTTACAACACGTACAATTAAAAACAACACGTAATATAAAGGGAAAAAACCCTACTAAGGCACGTAAACATGACAACAATACAAAAGAGAAACTAATTATGAAATCAAAGCTGGCAACATGGCTGAAAAGGCATAGTATTGCATGGTTGAGTGGCTTCAACATTATTCTCGAAAGACACCTGCAAAATGGACAAAACAAACTGCGATGACAAAGCTTCAGGTAGAAGACATTGCTATTCATAGTGAAGACGTGGCTGTGCAAATCCTTCATGGTGGACTGCTTCATTCTAATGCGTGAAGGCTGAAACATCTGGCTATTCTCATAAGACAAAACCCTGATGAGAATATTCATTTCATACTGTTTGGGAAGACATGACTGGACATCCTTGTTGGGCTAATTGTTTCTTGCATGAGAGGCAGCATCTTATTCTTTTGAAAGCTGGACAAAACGTGGGGAAAACTCAAATACAAACTCTGGAAGAAAGGCTGAATGAAACAAAACACTTCAATAGTAGAAAATTCTCTTGGCAAAAAATTTTCTATCTTGACGTACTTGCTTCCTTGGCCGATTTATTGATGTTTGAAAGAAAGACTAAGGCTGGACTAAAACAGTAAGGGTTCCTTAGACAGAAAACTCTGATGGCAGAATTTTTCTATCTTGGCTGAAACTGCAACTGAGAACAATTAGGATGAAAAGAGTAAAGACTCATGTGATCTTCTGCTGAAAGGAGTAACCAAGAATCTAAAATTTCTGCTTCATGTGAACCGGTGCATTGCAGAAAATTCAAACACAAGATGGAACCTTCTTTTGGCCGAAACCTTTTGCATGGGGCTACTGAGCTTTCCTTTTCATCTGACATATTCCTCATGGTTGATCTTGAACTATTCTTAGTGACATGTGACATTGAGGGTGCTGAAGAACTCTAGGGTTTCTTGAGGTTGAAGTTGCAGATGGACACGACTGACTTGCTTGATTTTGGAACAAGGGACACCATTGATAATCCTTTGGGATTTTCCAGTGTGAAGGATACCCATCTCAAATAAAGTCTTCTTCGGGTTGGCTATCTTGCTCAAAGATGTCTGTATAGTTCGCACTTGGTGGCTGTTGGAGGACATTCTTGGACTTCAAGTGATCAAAAAGCTCATCATGAGCTATGCTCATAAATGGTTAAGATAATGATTCCCTAGATAGGGTCCATTTGTTGATCCGCGGAGAAGGCATAGGCTTGTAATAAATCTGTTAAAATTCTGTATGCCTCGCCATAAGATAATCTAAGTGCACAACGTACACTTGATATATCTTTGTTGGACTGCTAGAGAGGTCCTAGCAGCAATCATCGTATGAATCTTGAGCTGATTGAAAAAGCGTGAGATATCGCCATAGCAATGTATCGCGAAAGTGGTCAGGTTTAGCAAAGAACATTTTAAAACTGTGAATCTCAATCTCTATAAGATAGTAGCAAAGGATTGCAAGTGCCCATAGATATCAAAACTTATCCTCAGAAATAGACTTTACCCAAGGAAAGATTGCAATATTGCTGAAGGGTTGGTCTGGATCAAAGGACACATCTCAGAAGTGGAACTGTTCTTGGCAGGTTAATTCTTGGTGCTTGAACACGATTTTTATATTCTTTGACCTAGTCGACTGTGTCACAGTGGGCTAGTTCGGGTGGATAGAATTCTAGGATTGTGAACATGACGGGTGTAGGTTTTGGTAGACAATCAAAGAAAGGATTCAACAAAGGTTTACCTTTTGGTCTGGGTAAAAGGTTGGATAGGATACTGGGTTCTGTTGGTGTTTCTGGAAAAGAGAAGGCATTTATCTGTACTGAAAATTCATTACCTGTATCCAAATCTTCGATTCTGGGACCTGTGGATAGATTGTAACTTAGAAGGAGTTGTTGACACATATGTTCAAGGGTTTGGACGGTTTTGGTGTGTTCAGGAGTCCAAGGTCACGGTTTTTTCTTCAGAAGATGTGACAACAGTCTGATGTATTTCGAAGAGTCAGGAAGGAGGACTTCGATACATTTAATGATGTCAAGCAATTGATAGATCTCTTTTACGGACAGGTTCTCATTTGGAAAAGAAGGAAGGGTTTCAACAAGGTGAGGACCTAGCTGGATTATTCCGTTTGAGATTTTCATACCGAGGTATTCAATCTCATGGAGGCCAATGGAGCTTTTCTTTTCAAAGATCATGATACCCTGGGATTTGACAATGTCAAAGAACTGTTCTAATAGTGACAAATATGCTTCATCGTCTTTTGAAAAGAGAAGGATATCATCAATGTATATCAAAGCACTGTGAAGGATAGGCTGAAATATTTATGTCATTGCCTTTTGAAGAATTGAAGTAGCCACCTTCAGCTCAGATGGCATCACCTTCCATTGATATTGAGCATTAGGAATGCAAAAAGCAGTTTTATAACGTTCTTCAAGTGCAATTCCTAATTGCCAAAAACCAGCTTTGAAATCAAACTTTGAAAAGATTTTTGCTCCCATTAAGTGAGTGTAACCTTCGGCTCTCCAATGTGTTATCATCTCTGGGAGTATGTTAAGGGTAACATACTATTCTTTGGAGGGGTACGGAATGTCACGCTGATCAAGCTTTGAGGACTGGTCATACTCCTTCGTCTTTGGGACTGTAGATCTGAGTAACTGCCAGATAGATCTGATACCTAGAGGAAAAGATCCTCTCTTTTTGTAAATATTATATGGACTCATAAGAGAAGGGACTAATTCCTCTGCAGAGACCGACTCTGGGGTAGTAGCGTATTCTACTAGACTTCCTATATTTGCAGAATGTAAAGAACTTTTAGGTAAAAACAAAGAACTAGAAATATTAACTAGCTGAGAACTGGAACTGGAACTAGGACTCGAAATGTTTTCCATGATTGTTTCCTTTCTCTCCCTACTCTCTCTCTCTCTGTCATCCCTCTGGAATCTAAAAATCCTTATTTCTTCCCCCCTACAAAACGAAAGTTAGCATACCGGAATGCTGCATTCTGGCTCTGATACCAGCGGGGTTCAAGCACCTACCCCTGGGCACGTACAGGTAAAAACAATACGTAATACAAAGGGGAAAAACCCTACTAAGACACCTAAATAAAACATGACAAGAACACAAAATAGACAAACTAATTATGAATCCAAAGCTGGCAACATGCCTGAAGAGGCCGAGTATTGCATGGCTGAATGGCTTCAACATTATTCTCGAAAGACACCTGGAAAAAAAGGACAAAACAAACTGCAACGAAAAAGCTTCAGGTAGAAGACATTGTTGATCATAGTGAAGACGTGGCTGTGCAAATCTTTCATGGTGGACAACTTCATTCGAATGCCTGAAGGCTAAAACATTTAGTTGTTCTCAAAAGATAAAAACCTGATGAGAATATTCAGCTCATACTGTTCGAGAAGACATGGCTGGACATCCTTGTTGGGCTAATTATTTCTTGCATGAGAGGCAGCATCTTATTCTTTTGAAAGCTGGACGAAACATGGGGAAAACACAAATACAAACTCTAGAACAAAGGCTGAATGAAACTAAACACTTCAATAGTAGAAAATTCAATTGGCAGAAAATTTTAATTAGTGACATGCTTGCTTCCCTAGCCGGTTTATTGATGCTTGAAAGAAAGACTAAGGCTGGACTAAAACAATAAGGGTTCCTTAGATAAAAAATTCAGATGGCAGAATTTTTCTATCTTGGCTGAAACTGCAACTTAGAACAACTGGGATGAAAACAGTAAAGACTCATGTGATCTTTGGCTAAAAGGAGTAACAAAAGAATCTAAAACTTTTGCCACATGTGAACCGGTGCATTGCAGAAAATTCAGACACAAGATGGAACCTTCTTTTGGCTGAAACCTTTTGCATAGGGCTGCTGAGCTTTCCTTTTCATCTGACATACTCCTCATGGTTGACCTTGAATTGTTCTTAGTGACATGTGATGCTAAGGGTGCTGAAGAACTCTAGGGTTTCTTGAGGCTGAAGTTGCTGATGGACACGACTGACTTGCTGGCTTTTATAACAAGGGACACCATCGATAATCCTCTGGGAGGTGGATTTTCTAGTGTGAAGGATAACCATCCCAAATAAAGTCTTCTTCAAGTTGGCTATCTTGCTCAAAGATGTCTGTATAGTTCGCACTTGGTGATTGTTAGAGGACATTCTTGGACTTCAAGTGCTCAAAAAGCTCATCATGAGCTATAGTCATAAATGGTTGAGATAATAATTCCCTTGATAATGTCCATTTGTTGATCCGCAGAGAAGGCATAGGCTTGTAATAAATCAGTTGAAATTCTATATGCCTAGCCGTAAAATAATCTAAATGCACAACATACACTTGGTATATCTTTGTTAGACTGCTAGAGAGGTCCTGGCAGCAATCATCGTACCAGTCCTGAGTTGATTGAAAAAGCGTGAGATATCGCCATAGCAATGTGTCTCCAAAGTGGTCAGGATTAGCAAAAAACATTTTAAAATTGTGAATCTCAATCTCTATAGGATAGTAGCAAAGGATTGCAAAAGTCCACAGATATCGAAACCTATCTTCGAAAATAGACTGTGCCCGAGGAAAGATTGCAATGTTGCTGAAGGGTAGGTCTGGATCAAAGGACACATCTCGGAAGTGGAATTGTTCTTGGCAGGTTAAGGCTTGGTGCTTGAACACGGTTTTTCTGGCATATTCTTTGACGTAGTCAACTTTGTTACAATGGGCTAGTTTGGGTGGATAGAATTCTAGGATTGTGAATACGACAGGTGTAGGTTTTGGTAGGCTGTCAAAGAAAGGATTCAACAAAGGTTTACTTTTTGGTCGTTATAAAAGGTTGGTTAGGATACTGGGTTCTGTTGGTATTTCTGGAAAAAAGAAGGCATTTATCTGCACTGAAAATTCATTACCTGTAGCCAAGTCTTCGATTCTAGGACCTGTGGATGGACTGTAACTTAGAAGGAGTTGTTGACACATATGCTTAAGGGTTTGGACGACCTTGGTGTGTTCAAGAGTCCAAGGTGGCGGTTTTTTCTTCAGAAGCTATGACAACAGGTTGATGTATTTCACAGAGTCAGGAAGGAGGACTTTGATACATTTAATGATGTAAAGGAATTGATGTATCTCTTTTACGGACAAGTTCTCATTTGGAAAAGAAGGAAGGGTTTCAACAAGGTGAGGACCTAGTTGGATTTTTTTGTTTGAGATTTTCATACCGAGGTATTCAATCTCATGGAGGCCAATGGAGCTTTTCTTTTCAGTGATCATGATACCCTGGGATTTGACGATGTCAAAGAACTGTTCTAACAGTAACAAATGGGCTTCATCGTCTTTTGAAAAGAGAAGGATATCATCAATGTATATCAAAGCACTGTGAAGGATGGGCTGAAAAATTTTTATCATTGCCTTTTGAAAAATTGAAGGAGCTACCTTCAGCCCAAATGGCATCACCTTCCATTGATATGGAGCATTAGGAATGCAAAAGGCAGTTTTAAAACGTATAGGTGCAATTCCGAATTGCCAAAAACCAACTTTGAAATCAAACTTTGAAAGGATTTTTGCTCCCGCTACGTGGGTAAAAAGATTTTGAATCCGTGGGAGTGGAAACGTGTCATTAAGCTTAAAAGGGAGCTTCACAAAGAACTTTTCATTTTTCCAAAGCGGACTTTTATGCTTAAAGTCGGCATGAGAATCTGCGCAAAAATCTCGTAACATGTTAGCTATTGATAAAAATTTGCCAGTAGTATCAGAAATAGCAAACATATTAGTAACGGGAGTAAAAGATTGGAAGTGATGTATGTATCGGATGCCGTGAGGTAGGACTCGGAGGCTTTTAGCTTTGGCGTAAACATCCCATCCAATCAGAACATCTTTTTCATGAAGTTTGTTCCCGAAGACTTTAATCCAAATTATGCAATCAGGTATAAACTTTATTCCAACTGGATGTTTTGAAATGAGACTGCCCTGGAAGATTTCTCCATTTGCTACCTCGAACTGGGCATTGTTATTAGTCCAAAATTCTGGTGGCAGAATTATGGAATTCATCATTGTCCTCATGGCTCCTGTGTCTAAGAATCCGATTGTTTTAACTGGTTTAGCATACTTAGATGTCAACAAGGAGACCTACACATATGGAGGACAAATATCAGTTAAAGAATTAATATTTGAAACTTCAGTAAGATTAAAGACTCGTAAGCATGATTCTTTCTCAGAATCATTCTCAGAAACTTCAAACTCAGAATCTGTAATTTCAATGGTAAAGGCTGTATCCTGGTCAGGATGGCTTTGCTCGGAGAACACTAATTCAGCATCAGATTCTGGATGGTCCACCATTAGTTGTGATACAAGCTTCGAAGCTTTTCCCTTCTTGCTTGGACAATTTCTGGTGAGGTGGCTTTTCTTTTTGCAGTAGTAGCATCGATCTGATTTTCGTTTAAGTAATGCCTTCCATCTGAAATATGTCAGATTCTGCTTTGATTTTTGTTTCTTCTGCTTCGAAGGTTTGCTCTTTGTCACCTTGCCCCTGTAGTTGCATTTTTTTGACTCGGGGCACCCAATCTCATAGTTTTTGTTGCAGATCTTCTTGAGCTTCTTCTTTCCGTGGAAGAAATTTTCCACGACTTTTCTTCTTTCACAGAGCTTCTCGAGACAAGCGAATGTGGCTTGGTGGATTTCAGCAAGTCCAAGGTTCACCAGAGTACTTCCTGAAAGCTCAATCATTTTGTTCAACTCCGGTTCGATTTCTTCTGGTAGTGAAGGGATGCACACCTGCTTGAGATTTGGGTCCTTCATTCCATCGAGGCGATAATAAATTTCTGTCATTCTTTTGTAGTGCCTATTGATGTCTTTAGCCCTCAAAGAACAACATTTCATCTTCAAAAAGTCTGTTCTCGCCTATTTGATTTCAAGAGAATAATCACCTACAAATTCCTTAAATATCACATTAATCCAAAAATCCAAAGAATTTGTAACCAATAAGTTCCTGTCAATGGCATCTAAAGATAAAAACTAATCATGCAATGTGCCAACAGATCTACGAAGGAACTCAGACAGGATATGGTTTAGAGATACTCCCTTTAACAACTGTGTATGAACCAAGGCTGACATTTCTTTAAATCTTTCTCGTCTCTTGCTAACTGGAATGTCATCAAAGGTGAAACAAGTTATCTTTGTTTGTTTCTCTGAAGGAGTAGGTTGAGGAGATGGTGGTTGGTTATCTCCCATGGACTCATCATCCATATCTTCTTCGTGATTGTGATGGACTTCAGCATTTGTGGTCGACCCTGAGGGTCCCAGGGTAGTCATGAGGATCCCTGAGATGTCCATCTTTTCTTCTCCAGATTCAGTAGACTCAGTAAGGTTTTCTAAGGATGTTTTAGACATGGATCTATCGTTGAAGTCTGTTGAAACACCATCAGACACTGGATCTTCATTTGAGTCTTCGGACGGTGTTGAAACTTCATCAGACACTGGATCTTCATTTGAATCTTCTGATGGTGTTGGAGTTTCATCAAGCTCATGGTCTTCCTTGGAAGTTGTGAGAACTTTATCTGGTTGGAAGGACACCATGAGCTATAGAGGATGATTTGGCAAGACTGTATCAGTCTGTCTTATGGATCTTGTTGGAATGACAGAATCAAGTTGCCTTGCAAAATTACTCAGAATGACCGGATCAGGTTATCTCGTGCAACTTGTTGGAATGACAGGATCGGGTTGTCTAGTTGGAGCTGGTCCTTGTTGGACCGAAGCTTTGAAGTCATCTTTCCTTGGAGATTGAGGCTGGACTTCATCTGACTGGACAGGTGCCTTCCCCTTGTCTTTGTGAGAATCTCTTGAACTTTCTGATCGGAAGGCTTCAGTCTTTGCATTTCATCGTGAATGCTTCTTCTTTGTTGTCGGAGGAACATATGGATGCTCCCTCACCCAATCACCCAAAAGTCTGAGTCTGGCATGCTGTAGTCAACAATCTTCTCGGGCATTTCAAACGATGTACACTCCCAGGAAAGTATGGAGAGATACAACCGTCTACTTAAATACCATTATTTCTTTTCTTGTCCTAGGATGGCCTCCACAAGCTTAAACCCAGTATCTCACTGCTGTTCGAGTGTTGATTTTCCAGGTATGATGAGTTTGGTTTTTCTCAAAGGGAGTGAGAGGTGGAAAATCGGTATCACAAGAAGATGATGGTTGATCGGACTGCATCATCATGAGAGGAGGTGGTTCTGGTTCAAGATGTTGAAATCGGGGTGTAGGTATGCATGGGGATGGCACAGGGTCATCCCAACCAGTTGGAGGAGTAGAGAGATATGGCCTGTTGGGAGTGTGACGCAGAGCTAGCCCAGGGAGATATTTAGGAGGGCCCACGTAGGTCCAAGAGGCTTCAGCAGAAGTTTCAAAACAATTGGGGGTAATCGGGAAAAGTTTCTGGGGTCGAAACGAAAGATTTTAAAAGTTGCAAGAGCGTCCGAATGGGCTCAAAT
>JAOXNR010002001.1:0-39370 GCA_028571225.1 Parsonsia alboflavescens
CCCCCCCCCCCCCCCCCGCTCCCCACCCCCCATCCACCGAAGAGAGAGAGAGTCGAAAAAGGCCAAATGATGGAAGAAGTAGAAAACTCATACTCCATCTCGTCATGTGGCCACAAAAAAGTAACTTTGCCGACGAAAATTCCGTTTCCTCAGAATTTGATGCAGAAAATCAGTATCCAAAATCTCAAAAGCCCAACAGACATCAAGCATCCCAATTTGAGAGGAAAAAAAAGTACAAAAGCTGTTAAAAGTAATCTGCACTCATATGTGAACAGAGATAGACTGAGAGATGGAGAAACAGATTTAATCGGAGAAACACACTCGATTTCCTACTCCAGAAGAAATAAAAAAGTTGATATGCTCTGTGAAGAACGAGGCAAAAAATCAACATGCATTGCAGCAGATACAATTATATAGGGTCGACAACTATACATACTTATCAACAGCAGAGAGAACATCATCCTTGGCAATCTTTCCACCAAGCCCAGAAGCCAGATCCAAGGCACCAGCTTTAGACATCTCTATACAGTGCTTCCAACACTCGAGATCTAACGGACAGAGAAATACACAAAAATACTTTATCCTTTGACGGAAAAAGGACTAAAAAGAAAAGGACACACAGAACAATTCAACCAGAAAAACAAGAACCCACATTCTGATTCAGACACAAAGATAGGGGGGGGGGGGGGGAAAGGGGGATTCTGCAGCTTTCGCTTAGGTAAAAACAGGACGATCGGAGAAGGGCCTTACAAAGAAAGAAAGCCGGCAATGTATGTAGACGAAAGAGAACACTTGCAGTAGAGACTCACAAGAGCAGTAAAACAAAGCACTCAGAATGCAGTAAATAATTGAGAGTGAGTCGGAAAGACATAAATATGGATTCTTCACACACCGAAAAGAAGAAAAAATCCAAAAATTAGTGAATGGCATCAAGAAGAAAGAGTTGACGCGGGTGGTTTTGGGCCGCAAAATTAATGTTTCTTTTGAGGAAATCCAACAAAATTGACCGATCCAGGCTTTGAAAAAACCAAAAACAAACAAACAACATCATGATCATACTTCTTCGATAAAAATTAGGTCATGCGTCCTAGTTGTCTGAGGAGCTGGCATAAGTGGAATCAAATTTAAGAATTCGGATCATGAGTTTGAATCAATTTAAATTTGAATTTCAGTTCCATCAGTTTCAACAACAACAACAATAATAATAATTAGTACTCCTAAATTTTTTTCTAAATTATTTATTTTCTTAATGACTCGAATATATCCATTTTTACTTGACTTTGATCTTCATCCAAATTTTAGATAATTACATTTGTTTGCAATAATGTTTTTAACTTAGGAAAAAAATCGAGTTTCCTTAAGTTTAATTTAACTTTTTAAATTTTAATATATAAAATATATTAAAAAATAATAATTAAAGGTAATGAATAAGATTTTTATTAATATTTTATTAATGAGATAGGTGTGACACATGAATGAGTAATAGGAGATCCATACCCTATTGAAACTAGTTCCAATTAAGTTGGGTCATATCCACAAGTTTAACTCGTACTTGAAATTTAGAGTCTTAGACCTTTTCCATGACCTTTTCAAATAATTTTAGGCAAAAGATTCCAGATAATTCTCAACTTTAAAAAAATTTAAGTTTTGCCCTTAAACTTTTAAAACGTATACTATATGCCTTTATGTCCAACCTATCCGTTAGAATTAACAGAATTTATTTATGAAACATTTGTTTGTCAAACTTTTACTTATACTTTATTACTGTTCAACTTGCACTTAGACTTTATTGTAATCTACCTTTTACCCCTTTCTAAATATCTTATCATGCCATACGTTATTTATGTATAATACATGATATGTATTATTTTGTTTATTTTAACGAATTAGTGATATGTAATTCATTTTTACTCCCTCAATAACTAATTTATTGTGTGTCATTTCATTTTTTTTCAAAAAATGATATTCTTCTTAATCAATAAAAATTTATGATTTAATTCATAGTGAATCGGAGTTTTTATTTATAAAAAATTGCTATGGTCATCTTTGAAGTTAAGACCAAAGTAACTCTAGTAACGAATGAGTAATTTCTACCAACTGAATACCCATACAATTTACATTTAGCCAAATAAATACTTTTGGCCACTTTAGCATTCAAGTCAGGCAAGAATGTCATGTGCCAAGCACATGACTCCATTTAGTGGGGGCATTTTTATCATTAAAAAAAATTATTCTCGTCCAAGACCAACCCACGTGAGCCGGTCCTTTCAAAACTAACATAAAGAAATTAAAAAAGAAAAATGGGAATTCTAAATTGAATGAACCTTTACGAGATGGAGAGAAGCTTCAAATCGACGAAGATAACCATTCTTCCAAGAAGAACTCCAATCGCACCACTCAAAAGCTTTCATATATCTTAGTCCCACGTGTTCGTCAATCTGATCAAACTAAGACTTCCAACAAATTCGATGGGTGATACACAAAAAGGTTAGTGTTGAATCTTTCTCCAAAAATCATTGTTGTCAATGTTTTTATGCTAGGGGACATGCTATTATGTTGATTTTAACTAAGCATTAGTTCAATTTGAAAATCAATTTTGTACTCACCATGGGACGTAATAGTGAGATTTGGGGTTTTAAAGTGAATGGGTTGAAGTACTTAGAGCGATGTCCGATTGCAACTTTTCTAAAATGTGTTCTTTTTTATCTCAATCTCTTACTTTATATTCGTTTGTTGTTTTTTATGCTACTTTAGGTGTTTTGGTCATATAAAGTAGGTTTTTTTTTCAAAGTTGTTCACTCATCAATTTTGACCATACATGCTGGATTCCTTTACTTTATTCCATGCTTTTAAAAAAAAATTTAATAATGGAGCCTTAACTTTGCTGACACTAGGACCACACTCGCATTCAGATGAGGCATTAATCAATGTTTTTTATGGAGGTAGAATGGATGGGACCATATATGTCGGTCGGTCCAAGAAACTTTATGACCATCTGAAAGTTGATGAATTCACATTTAATATGTTTGACCGCTTCTCTTACAAATTGGGCTATAAGGAGTACGCAGTTTACTATTGGAACCCAAGTGGGAAAGATTGGAAGTTGATACTTTGTGATGAAGATTTGCAAAATTTTGTTAAGTCTGCCAAAATCAATGGTTATGTAGATTTATACTTTCATCCAATAGACCATATAGTAATGGTTAAAGTAGGTTGTAAGAAGGGGGTTGCTGAGATATTTTATTATCCTGATCATAATGATCATATATTATCCACATTGACTGTAGGTCGATTAGCGAGGATTAATGGGGATATATCCAAACAAGGTAGTGCAAGAAATTACAGAAGAATAGTGCAAATGCAACAAGTTGATGATGAAACTGGAGTTGGTGACATGGACAACAACAATAAGAAGAGAAAACACATAGATGGTCGGCATTCTGGGGTTAGAGTTAGTCTTAGGTTGAAAAACAAGGTTGTGGTTGGATAAAACAAACCACAAAAGCATGCTTTGGGATCTATTACAGTGAAGACAAACTGCAAGGTGGTGGCTGAGAATCTGCTAAAGAGTCCTCCTAGGAAAAAACTACAGTTTAACGACAATATAAGTAACAATGTAAAACCTTTTGATATTTTTAATTTTCATTTATTCTATCATATGCCTTTTCTAATAACACCTTCTCAATTGCAGATATGTTGGGTGGTGGTAGTAGTATTTGAAAAATGTACAAAGGAATCTAGTCCCATGGCTTGGAAAACACTTGAAAAAATATCTGATGTGTGGAAACAATTTAAGAACTCGAAAGGACCACAAGGAACACCCGGTGTTCAATTACCAATGATGGACTTATCAAAAATGATGAGTGATGTTGCAGGTGAAGCACATTAAATACACATATTCATTTGAGTCAATCAAACACATGTCTTATTAAACAAATATAACATTTCTATTATTTTTAAAATCCAGAAAAAGTAGTGATGTCAATGCTTACAAGCACATGTGATGCAAGTGATGTGTAGCCTACCAAGAAATCTGTGCCTATGACTAAGGTGAAACCAATATGTTGTGCCTCTACAATGAAGATTGACAGTGCAAGGCTTGAGAAAGAAGATTTCAAACAAGCATGATAATGCTAAGAATGTTAAAGGTGGTGTAGCTGTGGAAAAGATATTTAGAAAAAGAATGAGGAGAGATGTTGGGATGAATAAAATGCTCGAAAAATTATATCTGAACCACAAGAAAAGGTTGTGCAAGGCTGGCTTCTCTTTTCATATCTTCAAATATGTCATTTTATAATTGATCTTAACAATGCAAATGCTAATTTTCATGTGTTTTCTTACAATGCAATTGCCTGCAAATGATGGAGCCAATGCATTACACAATAGAAAAAAGACCAGTTATGACCCGGTTATGCCTACTCCAAATATGACTCAAATGTGCTCTTAGGGATCAAAAGGAGCTAAAAAGAACAATGAGGCAGTCCATTAGGATGAAAATAATTCAACAAATTTGTTACTTGAAGAAAATTCTGGTGAGTTTAGGGTATTTGTAGACAAAAATGTTTAAACATCATAATTATATATTATATATATCATAACTAATATCAAATTTGTGACTTGCAGGTCACCTAACTAAGAAGGAGTGACAAATGTGTCTGTAAATACTAAAGGAGATGGAGAGGTTGCAAATATTGATGGAGATGTCATAGAAAAACCAACCGAAACACCTACTAAAAGAAGATTAAAATATGTTGCAAGGAAGGGTGCTCGAAGGAATGATATGAGGAGTGGCCGTGAGGGTTCATGTAGTGATGACTTTGAGGATAGTGAATTTGAGATGAATAAGGAAGATTGTGATGACACTTGTATTGACAAGTATGTGGATATTGGGTTTAATGAAGAGCCAGTAGAAAGTTATGCCTTTCCACTTGGCAATGCCGAAGAAAATGAAGAGCAAGCAAGAGAGGGGTAGAGGGAAGTAGAAAAAGGAGAATTTTAGGGTAGAGACGACAATACCTAATCATTAGTGGGAAGGATTTGTTACTATTAGAAGATGAAGCTGACAAGCACTGAAAATTCAAAATCAAATGATGGAGAATCTAATAAGAACTTTGGTTATTCTAGTAAGGATGAGGATGGAGATAGTGCATCCAAGAAGTCTACCCTTCAGCTTGGATTGCCCCAAATTTTGTATTGGGATGCTGGTTGACACTAAACAAGATTTCAGGCAAGTAGTGGTTCACTAAGGAATTAAATGTGGAAGACCTGTCAAGTTTTTTCTGAATGACAAGAGGAAAGTGAGTGCACTTTGCATGGCACCAGGTTGTGATTGGATGGCCTATGCAGCAAATTTGAAAGGCACAACAACTTTTCAAATTAGAACTTTACAATCAAAGCACAAGTGTGAAAGGATATTCCACCACAATTCAACCTCACACACATTCCTGGCAAGGATTTACTTGAATGACTTCAAAAACCAACAAAACTTTTGATGCTGGTGAACTTCGAGATAAAATTCATAGAGAACTATAGGTACAAGTTTCTAGGAATGTGGTTTACAAGGCAAAGGCTCATGTAAGGAGGTTGACATAGGGAAAATACAATGAACAGTACAACAAACTTGAGGATTATTGTGCAAAACTAAGGATCTACCATTATCCTCCAAGCAAGTGATGATGACAATTTGATCCGACATGTCTTCAAGAGATTTTATGCATGCTTTGCAGTATTAAGACGAGGGTTCCTAAGAGGTTGCAGAAAAATAATTGGACTTGATGGTTGTTTCTTGAAGTGCCCACACCTAAGCATTCTATCGACTGCTGTAGGAATTGACCCAAACAATGGAATGTATCAAATAGCATATGCCATGGTGGAGGGTGAAAATAAGGAAAGTTGAACTTGGTTTCTCAACTTATTGATTCAAGACTTGCATATTTATGAGATAGACAAGTGGGCACTTATCTCGGATAGACAAAAGGTATAAGCATAATGTTAATTATATCTTCTTTACAATTCAGTTTTATTATTTTGTCTTGCATAGTGATAGATGATATTAGTTTAATGGTTTATTTAAAATGTGTGTTTTGACCTTTATTGTCAGGGACTGATCCCGGCAATTGAGGAGTTACAACCATGAATTACGCAACAATATTGTGTGCTAGATTTTCATAATAACTTCAAGTGGTCATATGTGGGAGAGGCCTTGAAGGTCAAGGACCTTTTTTAACACCAGCATCCAATGTGATGTTCTATTGAACAATCATTGCGAGAGCTTCAATTCAAAACTAGTGGAGGCACTTGAAAAGCCCATACTGGGTCTCCTAGAAAGATTTAGAGTGTTCTTGATGTCAAGGATGACGAACGGGAGGGAGTGGACAGATAAATAAGATATGGTCATTTATCCCAACATTCAAAAAAGGTTGGCAAAAATTAAGGATCAATCAAGAGAATATAGTGCCACATTTGCCGGAGAGACACAATGTCAAATCTCTAATCGCTAACAAATAGAATAATTTGTGGTAGATTTGGCTTTTCATACCTGTTCATGTAGAAGATGGGAGTTGAGTGGCATTTCATGCCCTCATGCAGTGTCAGCCATAGGTTTCATTGGACATAGGCCAGAGGACTATGTGAATATTTATCACAGCAAGGATAAGTTCATGATGGCTTATGAGCCAATCATCTGCCCCATCATTGGTCCTAATAATTGGCCCCAAATAGGAGACCTGCATTTTGTGCACCTCCTAAACTCAAATTGCCTAGGAGACCCAAAAAGGCAAGACGAAAGGAACGCGGTGAAGGTAGGGTTTCTAAAAGTGGAAAGGTTAAGATGAGCAGGACACGACTTGACACGGGGAACATGCACCAAGTGTTGCAAATCACGTCACAACAAAAGATCTTGCCCATTACTTTCTAATGTAGCAATTGAAGCTTCCCCTATTGAAATTGGAGCTAGTAATATTATCCAAGAAAGAACTCAGCCTTTCGACCAAGGAATGCAACAACCTTTTGAGCAATTTGTTTCTAATAAATGCGGTAATTGTCATGAACTAAGACACAATAGGAGAACTTGCAAGAAGGAAAGACAACAAGCTCAACAACTATTGCAAATCCTAGTAAGAATGTAAGTGTTGGGCTGGAGGGTGATCAGTCTCAACCTTCCCAAGTCATAAATGAAAATGAAAATGTTTCCTTTGTGCTTCTAATCTTATAATCCTTTTGATAAGTTCATATCATATGGTTTTAATGTATTTCACCATAACTTGCTTGTTTTAGATGAATCAACAAGTTAACAAGATGAGAAAGTGCAACATTTGTCGTGAGTTTGGCCACAAGCATACAACTTGTCCAAGGGCTGCAGAGAATCGACAAGCAAATTTTGAGGCAAATATGAATTGACAGCGGCTATTGGTATGTAGAGAACATGCATTGTTTTTGTGAAGGGTTCAAGCAATAGTGTTGTTAACTTATTGCTTTTGGTGAAGCGTTGGGAGTCAAGGGTGTATATGGGTTTGGTGGATGGCAATTGTTTTGTGATAGTGACTAAACACTTATTTTGTGGTAGACCTCGATTTAGGCTACTTGTGTATGGGGCCATACTTTTTTTAATAGCTGATACAAACAGTAAGATTTAATGCTTTAGGTTATTTTGATTGAGGTTGCGAAATTTGGTTATTTTGATGTTTTATGTATAGCTGATACGAACAGCTAGATTTGATTTAGGTTCCATTCTTTACTTATTTTTTATGTTTGATGTATCGCTAATGCAAACAGCTAGGTTTAATGCTTAATGGTGTGAATGTTTGATTTTGGCTCCTTGTGTGTTTGATTAAAGCTCATTGTGTATATGGAAGATCTTTTCATAACAACATTTTTGCTAAAATGACAAGTGTTATTATGGTTATGTTAAGTTGTAACCTTCTTAAGCTTATTCGATCATAGGAAAATTTTCTTGCCCAATTAAATGTAATGAAATAAACTGCAATTCAATTCCTAGAATGATTTTGATCACTTCATTAACATCAATGAAATGTCACCAAAGTTGTCCAATACGGATAAACCATTAAAGCTTGGGACCAAGACATTCACAATATGAGACAAAAAGCCAGAAACACCAGGACCAAACGGAATCAAATTCAACTTCTACATCAGTACATCACCAGCATGCTACAGATTTAGATTTAGCATCCTAAATCTAAAACTCTAACCCGAAGATTCAAATTCACCAAACTAGGAACATGACACTGATGATAAACCAAGCCATCAAAACAAACCATAGTAATTGGACCTTCCTCCTTTGAGATTTCATTTCTAACTCTAATTTGGCATTTCTTTTGAGTAGCCCAAGTATGATGCTTTTGGATCGATCACACATTGGGGGATCATACCATTGGAAGAAGCCACACCCACCGTCCCACTGCCAAGAAAAATTTGAAAGGTTTCTTCACAAATGCACTCACATATGATTTCTAATTTTTGCTCTAAATTAAGATTTTCATCAAAGATCCTTACATAAAAAACTTCACAATCAAGAAATCTCCTTCCGGGATTGGCATCAGTCCATGAAGTTCTCAAAAAACTGGGTTTCCTGCAATGACAATTCATTGTGCTACCAAATATGGCCATGGAGCATCTCCTCATTGTCTAAGAATGTTTGTGGCAACGAGTTCTTCTCTATTGGAATTTTGGATAGCAACTCCCTATGGCACCAAGGGTTTTTTTTTTTTTTTTGACTTAGAACCTTTTTCCTTTTCCCCCTTTTTTTAGTTTCTTTTTGTTATTTATTGGAAGGTATAGACTCATGTGGATTGGTCTTGAGAGGGAATTTTTTTTTTTTTTTATGACACAAATGCCCCCACTAAATGGAGCCATGTGCTTGGCACATGACATTCTTGGCTTACTTAAGTGTTAAACTGGTCGGAAGTATTTATTTAGCTGTTCGTAAATTGTATAGGTATTCAGTTAATAGAAATTAATCATTCGTTACTAAAATTTACCTTAACCTTAACTTCAGATATGACTATGGAGATTTTCCCTTTTTAAAATAAGGATACGATAAGATAGATATTATGTTGGACTAATCAAGACCATCTAAAATTAATGCAAGAATTTTGAATGATTAAATGTTAAGAAGAATTTCATTTATTGGAAGAAAAATAAAATGACACACAATAAATTAGTTATTGGAGAGTAAGATTGAATTGCTTATCATTAATTTATTAAAACCTACAAGATAGCACATATCATCATAGATAATGTATGGCATGACAAGACATTTAGTAGGGGATAAAAGTTAGACAATAGTAAAGTCTTGGAGCGAAAGCTGAACAGTAATAAAGTATAAGGGCAAAAAAATAAACTATGTATTTATACTTCTCATCTTTACTTACTAAAAAAATTTCGTAAAGAAATGCACAAAACCATATATTAGTTAGAGCCAAACACACAAAAGTTGCATAGCTCATATTTTTTTTATTGTAGAAAATGATTATAATATTTATTTAAAATTATTTTGAAATTTTAAATTATTTATTTCTCCCCTTAAATTTAAAATTTTGATTTCTTCTTTCATTTGACTCATACTTTTAATAAATTATCCACATTAATCACTTTACTTACTTGGTTTCTGTGATATAATCCCTTGATATTGGAAAATAATATATATTAATTACAGTTGTGGGATAAAAAAAAAGAATAAATATAAAATGATTGACAAAAAATCTAAAGGAAAAAAAGAAGAAAGAAACTAAAAAATGGTAAAAAAAAGGAAAATAAAAGAACCAAGAAAATAGGTTAAACAAGAGAGAAAAAAAATTACAGGATGAAAACCAGGAAAAGAAAAAATAATAATAAAAAAGAAAAACAAATTAAAAATCCCGCATGGCGACAACTTCCGTGGTCGTCCTACGGCGATTAGTATCAATCGTTAGATAAATATATTTTAAGTTTCACTTACATCTTTCTTATTTAATTGGCTTATATCTTATTAACAACAATAGTTTAATAACTTATATTAAAGTTAAAACATTTCATAATCTTTATTCAAGTCAAATTGGACATCCAATTTTAAACCAAAGAAGTACTATGTTATTCTATATATGTTAGAACTCTTGGTTACATTGTTGAAAGACTTACTATGTCTCTTAATTAACCTCTTTCAAAACTTATTTTACCATAATCTTTTAAAAAAAATTAGATGTTAAATCACTCATGAAAGATTATAATTGAGCAATTTTGAAGTTTGAATACTAGATGAAAGTTAATAATAGTAATAAAATCATTGAAAATAAAATAGAGTAATCAAGAGGTGAAATAAAATTACTTCATAAAAAAATTGATTGTCATATTTTCATTAAATTAAAAAAAAAAAAAAGAATACATTTAACTTTTTTAAAGTTGCCACTCACCTTCGCATTAATATAATTTTTTGACAACTTTTGGTTTGCGTGATGTAAATTCTTAATTTAAGTAGGTGCTTGATGGAATTTTTATTCTATTTATTTTTGGAAATGAGACATTCAGTTTTATATGGTTCAAAATAAAAATGAGACATTCAAATTCAAACAGAGATAATTATATTTTTCTTTTTTAAAAAATATCATATTTTACATAAATAATTAATTCTTTTACATATACCATATTTTATTGAAAATAATACTCCATTGGTCTTGTATTGAATGCATCTATTTTCAATTTGAGTCATCCAAAAATGATGGACTCATTTGCTAAATTAGTAAAAATTTTACTAAGAAATTAATATTGCAATATTAATTGAAAGATGTCAAATCATTTTTTAAAAAATTTATACAAGTCAAAATGAGATATATTCAATCGAGATACAAGGAGTATCATTTTAAAAGAATCAGTCATGTAAAATATGAGATTTCTTTGTTAGTTATATTTCATTTCTTAATTACTCTATTGCATGTTCACTTATTATTGATTATTTAATAATAATAATAATAATATTAGGACAAAAGATCCATAATAATGTTGAACTTCACAAAAGTCCAAGTTAAAGATCTACAATAACTTTGAACTTCACAAAAATCCAAGTTTTACCCTTAAAATTGAACTTCACAATTTTAAACTTTAAAATTCACTTGTCATAACTTCAAACTTTCAAAACGTATACTATATACCCTTCTGTCCAACCCGTCCGTTAGCATTAACGGAATTCATTTACTAAACATTTGTTAGTTCAACTTTTGAACTTATATTTTCTTACTATTCAATTTTCGCTCCTAGATTTTTTTTTTTGTCTAACTTTTATCTCTTATTAAATTTCTTGTTATGTCAAATATTGTCTATGATGATATCTGTTATTTTGTATATTTTAACGAATTAATGATATTCAATTCAATCTCATTCTCCAATAACTAATTTATAGTGCATCATTTCATTTTTCTTCAAGAAATGAAATTCTTCTTAATATTTAATCATTCAAAATTCTTGTATTAATATTAGATATTCTTGATTAGTAGGACACATTATCTATCGTATCCTATCTGTATTTGTAAAAACTATTTATTGTTGTGAATAGACTTAATTAAAAAGCTAATTGGATACCCATATATTGCAACAAAAGCTAATTCACTGTAAATTGAATCATGAATTTTTATTGGTTAAGAAAATTTTCATTTCTTGAAAGAAAATGAAATGACACACAATAAATTAGTTATTGGGGGAGTAAAAATGAATTGCATATCACTAATTCGTTAAAATTTACAAAATAACACACATCAAGTATTATACATCAATAATGTATGGCATGATAAGGCATTTAGTAAGAGATAAAAGTTAAACAATAATAAAATCTAGGGGGTGAAAATTGAAAAATAATAATGTCTAAGGGTAAAAGTTGGACAAACAAATGTTTCATAAATGAATTCCGTTAACTCTAACGGATAGGTTGGACGAAGAGCATGTGGTATACGTTTTGAAAGTTTGAGGTAATGACGGACGAATTGTAAAGTTTAAGGAAAAAAACTTAAATTTTCAGAAAGTCAAGGATTATTTTGAATCTTTTATCCACAATAATGAAATTATACGTTTTGAAAGTTTGAGATTATGACGGACGAATTGTAAAGTTTAAGGGAAAAAACTTAAATTTTCAAAAAGTCAAGGATTATTTTGAATCTTTTATCCATAATAATAAAATTACGCCTCATAATTCTGAATTTTCACTATTTTCAAGAAATAACTCCAAACTTTAAAATTGTTCTATCATAAGTCATAACTGTCAACTTTCAAAATTGCTCTAATTTGGAAAACTGGTTATGGTAGAGTAAGTTTCAAAAGTTTTGAGTTATGGTCGTATCATTTTAAAGTTTGGGGTTATTTGTGGGTACTTATCAAAATTCAAGATTATGGAAAGTAATTTATTCTAATAGTTATGTTTGGAGACAAAGAAAAATAAACCTTTAATATTTTTAGAAAAAAAGTTACCGCTGAAATTGCTATACATGGCTCAATTTTTTTTTTTTTTATCTAGTGATATTCGGGTCAATTCGTACACACCTTGACCGTTCCACTAGGATCTGCAACTCACTAAGATTAGAGTATACATGACTCATTAAATATTCTATAAACTAAAGATATTTTATTTAATTATAATAGGAATGTAGAAAAGTTTAATAAAAAGAAAGAATTAAACGAGATTTGTAAAGAAATTGATTTTTTGTTTTGGGGGAGGGGGGGAGGGGAGGGAGGGAATAATATATATTAAAAACTCTTATTTATAAATTTGTTTTTTCATATAAATTCAAGAGTTTTCTGTATATGAGAAAGTAAATGAATATTGATTTGGTGAAGGTGTATCTTTGTCTTTATTTTAAGTTAAAGATATATCTAGATGCTATCCCCGTCCATCAATATATATTTTTTCAAATGCTACTATTGGATCCTTTCAGGGATATGAAAGTGGATAGAGTAGTGAGTGCAAAGACAACGGTCCCGAGTTTGAATCCCACCAATACAATCCTAGATTGAGCCTCTATGGGCTAAAAAAAATTGATTTAGTATATCTTTTTAGGTTTTAACATATAAAATATATTAAAAATAATAATTAAAGGTTATTAATAAGATTTTTATTGATATTCTATTAATATAACAAGGAGTGACACAGAAATATGTAACATGAGATCCAAACCTTCAAAAATAGGGTAATTGTTTTATTTGAAGGAATATTTCATATGATTTTGCCAAACAACATACAAACATATGTGACGTGTTATAGAATTAATAGAGTCTGTCAAATCTTAATTATTGATATTATATAAAAAAAATTAAATAGAAAAACATTATTTGACATTTTTACTTCCTTAAAATCTCATCTTACACCTTAATTATTAAAGTAAAAATAAGTTTATTTAATAAATTCATTAAAAATTTATAATAAAACACGTTTTACTTATATAAAAAGAATTTAAATATAAAAAAATTTTCACACATTGCGGAGGCCTTTATCTAGTTAGTGTTAAATTCATTAACTTTTATTAGTAGTGCTAGATTTTTTAATTTTTGAATTAAATATGTTTTTATTAATAATTCTTCTTTAAAAACATATAATTTTAACTCTTAACAATAGAACATACATAAATGCAATACTCCTTTTAGACCAAAATATAGGTTGTTTTAACTTTTTTCACACATATTAAGTATTAAAAAAATAATGTATTTACTCAATCAAAATATCAAAAAATCCTTCAATCAAATTACATAGGAAACAAGAGAAAGAAAGAATTACAGAGATTAAAAAAAAAATCACATAAAATTTTGTGAAACAATCTATAGTATGAAATAATTTTAAAGAAGGAGGGCCACAAAGTATTCGGTATTTCGGAGCCGGAGCCAGAGCCGGAACCCGAACCTACCACAAAGAGCAGGCATGTTTGACCACGTGTCTCCCTTCAGCATATGTGGAATTTTCAGCCATGCAACAATTGTCAAAGGAAAATGGATTAAAGTATCAATTTGATAATTAATCTTGTAATTTTTTTTTAATTTAATTATTGAACTTTTAATTAAGCTAATTTAATCATTTTGCTTTGCTTAAATGATCAATTTGACTACTGTACTTTTAATTGCGTTAATTTAACTACTTTACTTTGCTTAAATGGTCAATTTGATAACTAAACTTCTCATTTAAATTAAAAAAATTTTGACTTTTTTTTTATTAATTTCACTAAAAAGTGAAATTATGTTCACAAGATTCCTATGACTATATTCCATCCGTGTCTCATTTTAACTTTTGTAATAATCTTTTTCTAAAGATAAAGTTAGTAAAAATGTTATTTTTTTAATAAAATTTTAATTAATTTAAAAGCAAAACATTTTGTTCAACCTTAAAAAAAATAACAACATTAAATTTTGAATGAAATAAATGTATAATATATATTTTTTATTTAAAATCAAAGTTGTACCTTTTAAATTTACATAAAAACAATTTTTTAGCTTAAATTAAAATTTCAGTGATCAAATTAACCATTCTAGCAAAGTAAAAATTTAAATTGATTCAATTAGAAATTAGTGATTAAATTGAAAAAAAATACAAGTTTAGTAATCAAATTGATACTTAGATCCATAAAAATGTCCCCATCAAGGTGGGATCCAATGGAACCTTGACACGTACATCTAAAGAACAAAGAACCAATCGAGATATTGGGAGTATCATTTTAAAAGAAATTTGTTATGTAAAATATGAGAATTCTTTGTTCGTCATATTTCATTTCTTAATTATCCTATTGCATATTCAATTATTATTGATTATTTAATAATAATAATAGGGCAAAAGATTCACAATAACCTTAAACTTCACAAAAATCCAAGTTTTGCCATTAAGCTTTAAAATTCACTTGTCATAACCTCAAACTTTCAAAAAGTATATCATATGCCCTTCCGTCCAACCTGTTCGTTAAAGTTAACGGTATCCATTTACCAAATATTTATTTGTTCAACTTTTCCCCGTATATTTTATTACTATTCAACTTTCACCCTTAGACTTTTTTGTTATTTAACTTTTATCTCTTACTAAATGTCTTGTCATGTCATACATTGTTTATGATGATATGTGTTATTTTGTAAATTTTAACGAATTAATGACATGCAATTCAGTCTTATTTTCCAATAACTAATTAATTGTGGCTTATTTCATTGAATTCTTTTTACAAACATATGCGATGTCCAATAGAATTAAAAGTGTCTGTCAAATCTCGTTAATTTAGTAATAAACAATAATATTTGAAACTATGAAACCTCAAGTTCGAGACATGACAAAAATAAATGAAATGTTAATATCAATCTGGGGAGGGAGGGTGATGCAGGACAATTTTTGATTTCTTGCAGTTCGTGAACGATCTGCTTCGTCGAAAACAAAGTTCAAGATGGTTTTTGGAAGCTTGATGAGAAGGCATATTGAATGTTTTCCACGATCATTCACGAATAAAGCGCAGTTGAATTTTCAATTCAAGACACTACGAAAATAGAAGAAAATAAGGAAGCAAATTTTCGTTCTATTTCGGAAATCGAAGAAAGAATTTGAAAATAATGAAGTATGATAATAATGAGGCCCTAAAACAACTTATATAGGGTGATAACCCTAACCCTAAAACAACTTATATATGGATCATCCTTGCAAACATTGTTTTTCACACTCTCAAAACCAAGAGTATACACCTGCATAGCACTAATTAGCAAACTTCTTCTACTCAATGCATCAGTTACCTTGTTCAAAGTACCCGACTTGCGCTTGATGCTGAACGTGTATTCCTGCAAAGTACTGACCACTTCGCATACCTAGAACTCCACTTGTGCTGTCCTTGTAAGAATTTTAGCTCCTGATGATCCTAGTACAGAACAAACTCCTATTGTATTAAATAATGCCTCCAATGCTGCAGAGATCTCACAATAGCAAAGAGCTCTAAGTCATATACTGAATAAGTCAACTTTGCTTCTTCGAATTTCTCACTAAAGAAGGCAACTGATTTTCCGTCTTGGCTAAGTACTGCCCCAATCCCCATCTTTGAAGCGTTACAATTGACTTCGAAAACCTTGTCAAAATTTGGAAGAACCAGCAATGGCGCATATGTTAATTTGTTCTTTAGTTTGTCAAATGCCTCTTGTGTGGCATCACTCCATCCAAACTTTTCCATCTTCAGCAGATCCGTAAAGGAGTAACTATCTCACTATACCTCTTCACGAATCTCTGATAGAATCCAGCAACACCCATGAAGGATCTAAGTTCGGTATGGATGTAGGTGCTGGCCACTCCGCAATGGCTTGCAACTTGCTCTCATCTGGTAGAATTCCATCTCCAGTCGCAACATACCAAAGAAATATGAGTTAATCGACCATCCAAGGGCAATTTTTGGGGTTAGCAAACAGCTGGTTCTCATGCAACACTGTCAGGACTTGCACAACATGATTGACAAGCTCCTCTGTTGTCTTGTTGTAAATCAAAATGTCGTCAAAATACACAACAACAAAAGAGTTGAGGAACTGTCACAAAACCTAGTTCATCACTTGCATTAAAGTGCTCGATGCATTTGACAACCCGGATGGCATCACCAACCATTCGTATAGCCCTTCCTTTGTCTTGAAGGCTGTTTTCCACTCGTCTCTCGACTTCATATATAAATTTTTCCAATCAATCTTTGTGAATACCTTAGCCCCACTCAACTGGTCGAGCATGTCGTCCAACCATGGAATGGGAAATCTATACTTAACGGTAATTCTATTCATCTCTAGACTATCGACACACATCCTCCACCACCCATTCTTTTTCAGCACCAAAAGAGCTAGCACTGCACACGGGCTGATACTCTCTCGTACGAAGCCTTTGTCCAAAAGATCTCGGATCTACTTCTTCAACTCCTCATGCTGCTACGACGTCATCTGATAATGAGCTTTATTTGGTAACGCTGATCTTGGAATTAAGTTAATATAGTGTTGAATGTCTCGAAGGGGCGATAATCCAGTAGGAAGATCATTCGGCACAACATCCCAAAAGTTTTCCAAAATTGACGCCAACTCCTGTGGAACTTTTGGCTTCTGCTCTTCATCCTGTCTGAAACTCTCAACCTTGCTTATCAAAGCAAAACAAACTTCTTCCCCTTCTAAGCTCATCTCAAACTCCTTGCTTGGCAAGTAGATCACGGCTTTCTGTCCCCGTTGTACATTGCCCGATAGTCAAACTGCCAAGGTAGTCCCAAGATTATGTATGTTACATCCATAGGAGCAACATCCGCATGATTGTCGCCTCATACTATGGTCTGAAGGAAAAATTAACTCTGTAGCAACGATTGACTTGGATATCCGAATCTTTGTTGACCTAACCAAGCTTGTAAGGATGAGGACGGGGTTCAATTACCAATCCCAACTTTCTCACAGCTTCTTCGGCAACCACATTCTCCCAACTCCCGGAGTCAATGATCACCCTACAAGTCTTTTTGGCCACAAAGCACTTTGTCGTAAAGATATTGTGACGGGCCAATCTTCATTTGACTTGGGCGCTAGGCACATCCTTCACATGACCAGACTCTCTCCTTGGATGCAATCATGGTTTATTCCGCATATATCATCTTCTGCGTACTCCTCGTCTTCCGGAAACTCTTTCTTAAACTCCTCCTCCGGATACTCATCCATGTATAACTGGACCCAGGCTATGGGGCACTCATTGGTGTAATGCCCTAGGTTGTGACACCCGTGGCAATGAATGTTGGCTCGGCTATTGCCCATTCTCTACTGGAAACCTAATGCAACATTCGGCATGGGAGCTTTTGGTGATGGCATGACATTCGACTACTTCCCTGCTGGCGACACAACCCTACTACTGCCACTGGACTGATTTGGCACAAACATTCCTCGTGCCGAAAATCCTCGATTTCGCATCAAGCTTTTCTCCACAGCTTGTGCCTTCTTGTGAGCATTTCCAAAGCCATCAATTCGGTGAACAGACAAAGCATCCTAAATTGGTAGCCTCAAACAGTGCAAGTACATGACGACCAACCTCGGCTCTACCTCTATCAACCGATTTCTTGCTACTAGCTCGTAGAACTCCGTTGTATATTCCTTGACACTGCGGCTTCCCTACGTCAATCCAGGTAATTTCGCATACAAGACCTGCTCATGGTTCTGTGGCAGGAACTCTCCATTCATTTCTTGCTTCATGGCTACCCACAATGCAACTGGTGGCCTCCCATCCATGTATCGCCGGTAGTGCTGTGCATGCCACCACGCTGCAGCCCTATCTCTGAACCGAACTGTGACAAGCGAGACTTGTTTGTCCAAAGGTACCTCCTTTAGGCGAAAAACATCATCCATCTGCAAGGTCCAGTCTACATACTCGTCCAGTTTCAATCCTCCCTTGAACTCAAGAATTTCAACTCGAAATCCAACCACCCATTTATTCAAATTTACCTCATGATTTGGTTGACATTCATTCTCTCTTGGAGGAACCAAGCCGCGGTGATGTTGCTGCCCTCTTTGGATCGATTAATCATCAACATTGACGATTTTCCCTTCACCATTGCCGTAGACACCTCCACCTTCTTGTTGAGGTTGAACATGATTTGGAGCTTCTAATCATGCCATCATGGCCTGTAGCACCTCCATCGTCTGTTGTTGTGCTGCTACAACACCTTGAAGAGAAGGTTCTTTGTTGTTTCGTTCCATTCCGGAAAAGGAAGCAGATCAAAGCTCTAATACAAATTGATGCAGGATAATTTTCAATTTCCTGCAGCTTGTGAACGATCTGCTCGGTCGAAAATAGAATTCGTTCAAGATGGTTTTTGAAAGCTTGATGAGAAGGCAGATTGGATGTTTTTTGTGATCACTCACGAATAAAGCGCAGTTGAATTTTCAATTCAAGGCACTACAAAATAGAAGAAAACAAGGAAGTAAACTTTCATTCTATTTTGGAAATCAAAGAAAGAATTCGAAAATAACAAAGTATGGTAATAATGAGACCCTAAAACAACTTATATAGGGTGATAATCCTAAACCTAATAGCAATAGGAAACGGAAAGGGAAAGGGAATAGGAAACGCAAAGGGCATTAACTGTAAGCCTAATAGCAATAATTAACTCTAAATCTAATAGCAATAGTTAACCCTTTAATCTAATGGTAAACCCTAATTCGGTACATCCCTAATTCGACCACTGGGCCTGAAGCCGTTTGGATCGATGGACTGCTGTAGCCTTTGTTGGAGTGGATCTAACTGACATGGCCTATTGGTTCGAACTACTCTGGACCGGAGCAGCCTACGTCTGAATCATCTTAATGTGTATATCACTGTCCTGATTTGATTGATCCATAATATCCTTGAATTGGATTGGTTAGTTGATTTCTTCATCGGAGGGGCAGAGAAAAGGAAAAAATTATAATGCCTTAAAAATGAAACAAAAATCAAAATGAACAACTTTTGTGTTTTTATTCACCACGTGATTTGAGTGGACGAAATCATCATTAATATGGCGACAGATCACGAGCCCAATGCTAACGAAATCAAGGAGTCACCACTCTCGAAAACCATGGACGGTAGCCGCCACATGCATGTCGGACTTTCTTCAAATTGAATATTCATGTGTAAGGAGTACGTATGCGGTACATTTTCTATTAGGTTTTGGTGAAACATGATAAATTGTTTAAAAAATTTGATTTCATCGGTCATGATTGCCATGTAGGTTAAGGATATTGATTCAGTCCATATAAGAATTTTTCATAAATAAAAAATAAAGTTAATCTTATACTTTGTTTATATTTCTATATAAACTTTATAATTCATATAAAGTCACATAAGTAAAGTGTCATTATTTATAAGACCCAAGATAAAATGTACTTAAACTTTTGGAAAATTTTTTTATAATGTTGGTTTAATAGGAACTCCAAAATTCATATCGCATCGATAGACCATATCTATATTAGAATTTTTTATAAATAGATGATGATCATAACTTTTTTTTATGATATTCACTCATTGATTTATACTTAATTCTTCATTTTCAAGAAATACTTCATTTGTTCCTTCGGGGACACCCTAATGGGTGGAGTAGCAAGCGTTTAGACCATAGGTTTCGAGTTCGAATTCTACCAATATCTTTCTGGATAAGCAGAATGTTGAGGTGAGTGCAAACTAATTTGTACATCGCTAAAAAGAAAAAAAAATGAAAAGAAGAAGAAGTACTTCATTTACCGTCAAATCTAAGTGCAATTAATTAGTTTAGCTTTTAATTTCACCTCTAGCTTTAGGTAACTTTAATGGTAGCTAGTGTGGTGACATCTTGAATCATTAACTCAAAACTCATATCTTGTGGTTGTGGAGCTGAGACCTTGCATTAAATGAGGTGACAATCGGATTGGGAGGGCCATGTTTGTATTGTTTTACTTTCAAGATTGCACATGAAATGCCATCAATAATTCAAATGAAACTTCTCAAATTAGACATCAGAATTAATCAAATTTTAGGTCGCCACGGACAGGAAGTGTCGTGACTCGTGCTTTTCACAATTATACAACTAAATCGAACAAATCATCGGAAAAGGGGAAAGCTAAAGATTCTTGCGTATGGCTGTCGAGATTTAAGCAGAGCACGTGGACGACTGGATTGGCTCATATTTATTTGTTATCAACGAGACTATTTTACTATTTAAATAAATTTTGCTTATAATTTATATAAATATTCCATTTATCAAATCTACTTGTACAAACATTAGTAGAAAGTGTTGACATATGTTTTGGATTTCAAAGAAAAACTTCTAGAGAGAAAGCATTTTCGATTTGTAGACATAAAAAACGGTGATTTAAAAGAAATAAAGAAAATCAAATAATTTTCTAAATAGTTTGCCAATGATATATAAAAATATATATATATATATATATATATATATAATCTTTCTAAGAGGTGCGCCAATGCACACCAAAAAATTGTACGACAAGATGGAAAATGTTAACGTCCACAGAATTAAAAAACTAATGCCCAAAACGATGTCGAGAGGAGCTGCAACCTTCGTGTCTGGAATGTTGCGACTCAACCTCAACCTTCTGGGCTAAGCCGCAACTACTAGCTTCACTTCAACTACTAGCCGCAACCTTCGTGTCTGATCAAGTTCCGAGCTCTCTCTGCTTCGTGATCTGAATAGAGTCGAGAGGAGTGGGCTACCAGGAACTGGGTTTCAACCCTTTCTTCCAAGCTTCTTTGAGAGGAGTGGAGAGTTTTCCTCAGTGAATAGAGAAAATTTATCTTTGGTGTGGTTCTTCATTTTCATCACAGGGAGAGGAGTGAGTTGGATGGCTGGGTTTTAACCCTTTCTTCCGAGCGGAACAGAGTGGAGAAAAGTGTGGGTAGGATGGTGTTTTACCCCTTTCTTATGAGATTCATCCAAAATGACGTCGCAGTCACTAACAGCTCAAAACTGGTTCCGTCCACGTTTTGACGGTCGCACACCCAATCCGGTGCAATGGAGCACATCTTAGAAAGATTATATATATATATAAACTAAATCAATACATTATTTATATTATTAAGATAAGATTTGTCTGATATTCTTCTTCCTTCATTAATTGATTCTTCAGAGTAATGTAAAACCTGAAATGAGAGAAAAAAAATGGATGGATTCATAAGAATTCAAATTATCAATTTGTTTTCCAATGGTATACTCGGAGGCCGCTGCTGTTGACGTGGATCTGAGTCATGGTTAACGTAGTGTTTTACAAACAATGTTATCAGGGATTTGAGTTTTTTTTTAGAGTTTGTTTGGTATGTAAAAGGGAGGGAAAAGGAGAAGGGGAAGGTGAATGATTCAATTTACTTTTCCTAATTGAAGTATTTATATTTACTTCAATTTTGTTTAATACGGATGGAGAGAAGTAAATATGAAATACTTTTTTCGGTTTGATTAGACTAAAAAGTGAAAGAGAGAGGGAAGTAAATTTTGTCGAATTTACTTTTATATTCATTTGAATAAATGAGTATTATTATATATTTTTTTCCAATAATGACTAATTTTATATTTGTGTAAATATCATTTTATGCACTGTTTTTTAAAAAATTTTTTGGAATTATGATAATAATATATAATAGGAATAAATTAATAAGATTGAATCAATATTATTAATATTATGATGATTGTATCAATATTTAGTCAATTTTTTATTTTTAAAAAACTATTATTAATATTATCATTCAAAAAAGAACTTCCATATTTTGTCAAAATAAATAAATAAAGCAACAGACCTACTCTAATTATGAGTTGAAAAAAAAAAAAAAAAAAAAAATAAAGTGGGAGTGGGAAAAAAAGGGGCCAAATATAAAATAAGGCAGGAAACGAGAAAAAAAAAGTTAGAAAAAAGAGAAGGAGATTTGTGAGATAAAAGGGTAAAAAAGTAAGTAAATGGCCAATTCATCCAAATTGGGAGGGGTGAAAAATCTTAGAGAGGAGGAGTTCCCCTCCTAATTTACTTTGCCTCCCATTTATTTCCTACTAAAAGAAGTAAATCTTGCATTTAAATAATTTATTTTTTAAATTAATCAAGATATTATAAATGAGTTAGATCAAACTTATTTTTTCAAATTTATCCATTTAAAAAGGAGATATTTAATTCTAAATCAAGAGATAGTATATAGATAAATGGCTTTGCACATTTGCACAAACCAAAGAGAAAGAGGGGGAAAACAATGATTAAAGAAGGGATAGTTGTGTGCTTCCTTTCTCACTGAATATAATTCATTAACTATCATTTTATGAAATTAATAACATTTTTTTCTTCAAATTACCCACAAAAAAATTCTAAATACCATTTAAATATATCATTAAATTGGTAATATAGGAAAAACACCTTACAATATTTAATTAACTAACAACAATGATTTATAATTTATGAAAAAAAAAAAGGTTAGATGGAATGACATATAGGCCAAATGACCAATTTAGTCCCACAACTTTTTTATTTTAACCATGTAGATCTATATCTTTATCAAATTTTTTTTTTTATCTTTTAAGGTCCCATAAAGTTTTTTTTTGTTTTTTTTTTTTTTGTGTGTTTTTGTCATGTGGGTCCATATTTTTTTTTTTCAATCTTTTAAGGTTCGATAACTTATACTGATGAACCAACTAAATCCTATAACTTTTTTATTTTGACCATATAGGTCCATATCTTTATATACATACATATATATATATATATATATATTTATATATATATCTTTTAAGACGTTATAATTTTATATCATTTTTTGACCTAGTCAGTTATCGGTAAAAATTTATGTTATCTCGTTGGTCACTAATAAAAAGTTATAGAACCTAATTGATCATAGATAAAAAGTTATGAGATTTAAAAAAATTAAAAAAAGTTATGGACCTACATGGTAAAAAAGAAATTATGGAAAGTTCAATGATTAAAAAATAGAAGATACAAATATGTGTGATCAAAATAAAAAAAGGTTATAAGATTAAATTGATCATTAATAGTGATATATATTTAAGGAGGGAGGCATGTGGATTGTATGTTGCACCTAAAAGCAATTCTGACAACTGAAGCAAATTGTATTTTGAGTTCCAGCATGTGACGTCTCTTTTTTTTCTTTTTTCCATTTTTCTTTCTTTTTGACCCCCTTTTTTTTATGAGAAGAAAATCTAAACCACAGCTTGTCTAGAGGATCTGTTAGATTGGACATGACAACTTTGAACATTACTCCTTGTCAGTTGCAAATTCTTACACAGTTTTATTTGGTTTGGAAAGATTTAAATCTTTGGCGATTTCCGTTTTCCAGCAAAGAAAGGCATCTTGTGTGGCTGGAGCTGGAAGGGAGGAGCATTGGGAATGTTTGGTTTGTCGATGTCGTGGACCCTCGAGAACATGTGGGTTGGCTTCTGCTCATGCACGGCTACGCCACCCGTCACCTCATCATGATCACCATCTTTTTCTAAGTCTCGACTCTTACAGCTATGAAAATATGGGTAATTAGGGTTAGAAGTCCCTGAATTTTTCAATTGTTTGATATAAATATTCGAATTATTTTTTTCTTTTATTTTGATATTCAGACTAATTAAGCACTTTTGTCCATTTTACGTGTTAAGATTGGACGGAATGCTGTCACTCGCTGTCCACGTGATTAGATTCAGTTTCAGGGTGTTTCTGGAAATATCATTTCTCAATCAATATCTGTAACTCTTCCTTACGAATTCATCAGCTCGAGTCTCACGCCTTGCAAAAGAAATCACTTTCTGGAACTTTACCCATCGCAAACGTGACCAGTTTGAATCGAAATCTATTTATCTTGATTTTAATTCCCTTGCTTCAGTTCCTAAAGATTTCCTTCTATGCTGTACAAATTTGCAATCTTAGAGTATTAGTGAGAATAACGACTTGCATGTCTCCGTGGGAAATCCTCTTGTACTTGAGGAATACTACTCACGGACCTTACGATCCACAAGTTACTGCACTGCTAGCTGTTCTAGGAGCTCTTGGATGCCCTATTTTTTTGGCACAGTCGTGGCCGGGTAATGATCCTTGTGCTTGGTTCTTCCGTGGCCCGACAAATAATGGCCGGTAAAGGATGGAAGAAGAAGATACTTCAGTACTTGCCGAAATACATTTACGACTCCACTTCCGCTGCCAAAATGGCAGAGCTAAATTGGTGGACAGAAATAAATATAAAAATTTGATTTAAGAGTGTCAAGTTAAACACAATGCAAGTTTATATTCAAATTTACAAATTAATGATTAATTATAATAATTCATTTACATATTGATTGATTTTAATTACTTATAAATAATTGATTAATTAAATGAATAAGTCATATTAATTGATTAGTTGAAGCATTTTGCTACTCCTAGAAAAAAGAAGACGCTAATTTGACCTTTACTGGGTGGTTGGGGAGAGAATGAAGGTGGCAAAGGAGGATCCACTACCTTAACATAGCCAATTTGTTTTTAGAGAACATTAGCATAGCCAGTTGTAGAAGAAGATGATGATGAAAAGCTACCGGTAAAGTCAAGATCCTAGACTAATAAGGCTAGGCCCAAAAGTTTAATCAACATACCTCAGCCCAATTAATTTCGTGCAAGTAAAAAAAACCTGATCTTGCGTTTTGTTCCCATGTTAGGCATATTCCTTTTCTTTATCAAATCTTGAGAAAAAATACGTTAATTTAATATATTTAATTATTTGAAGGTCTAACTTTATTTGCATTCCATTCACTTAATATTTTTGAAATTTTCGAAGAAAAAAATAAGTTAGGGGAGAAAAAACCATTAAACTTATTTGGAATGAGGGTGAGAGTGAAAAAGGTCAAAATTTTAATTAATGTAATGAATGTCCACTAAAAATTAATAAAAGATATTCTTTTTCTTTATTTAATATAACTACCTCTTTTGAAAAGGAAAAATAAACTATCATATATTGTGAAAAATAACAAAAAGAACAACCAAATCTATCTTTAAGAGGGCCTGGGATGTAGGATTTTTATTTTTAATTCATTATTTTTTCTAGTCAACCAGTGTTTTAAACCTATTTCGGATAAAGAGTTTCATTAAGATTTGTGGATGTTTGCTTCTTCAAAGCAAAAGTATTTTGAAAATAAGTGGCACAATATAATAAAAAATTGATCTTTAATTATTTAACCTCTTTTTCAATAATATTATTTTACAAATTACTTGCCAAATGAGATGTACATATAAAGAAAAAAGAAATAGCACTAATAACCCACAATAAAGAAATAAATATCATAACAGTAATTTATACATAATTTCTCCTTATTACAATTCAAAATACATATAGTTTTCTTGTTGATATGATAATAAATTAAAATTTAGATTTTTATAAGTTGATTACTCTTTTAGATTGAGATTAAATGTTTTATTTTTTGAAATTTTTAAAAATAGATAATTTTTTTAAAAAAATTAGTAAATTTTTTTATATATATTAACTTGGTTATACAGTCAATAGATTATATGGAGAGGATCAAATGGTGGGTTCCTAAAAAAATTTCAAGACCTAAAAGATTAAAAAAGAAATTAGAGGCTAACTATACTAGACTCAAAAAATAATTGGGGATTAAATATGATGATTTTCCTTTTTTTGGGAAAGAAAGAGGACTTAAAAAATAAAGTAAAAGTTAATCGAGCAGCAAATCCATTAAAGTAGAAGAACATCAGGGACCTACTAAGTAATTTCTTTAAACTTTTTGCCTCTTCTTCTGCCTCGTTTTCGTTTTTTCTTCTGAATGATCTGTTGTTCGTCTGCTCTGCTTTTGCCTCAACAACGTAAGCATTACCCCTCTCTCTTTTACTATTCACTTTTACGTATGACAGAAAAATATATTCATTCATGAAACGAGTTTATGTTCGTAACTTGACAGAACTTATCAATTGGTGTAAGTTTGGTGTTTGTCTTGTGAAGGGATTTGCAAATAACTGTAAGAAAAAAATCTATTATAAATTTGTGTAGTTGACAAATCCCTAATTGGTTTTTTTCTTACAGTTGTTTGCAAGTCCCTTCACAAGACAAACACCAAACTTACACCAATTGATAAGTTCTGTGAATTTACGAACATAAACAATGAATAAATTTGTCTGTTATACACACATAGATAGGGATTTGTCAACTACAAGCACAAATTTGTAATAGATTTTGGAGGAATTCCAGAAGAAGTTAGTCAAATTTACTCTATTTGGATGTTGGACATGCCATCGGAATTCTTCAAATTGACTATTGAAGGGCAAAAATCGATAAGAGGAGAAGATTGACGAGAAAACAAATGGAAAAGAATTTTTTTTTTAAAAAAAATAATAATAACGTTAGTTTATATTTGAATTTAGAGGACATGGAATAGCTTTTGATTTTAGAAATATTAGATTATAGTGGTCTAACTAGTCTACTATGCTAAAAATAAATGAACAAACAGTGTAATAAACTTAATCAAATTCTTTTTTTGAAATTTTTGTAGTTTTTAAGTGAAAGTGCTTTAGAAATATTAGATTTTGTAGTTAATGGTGAATGCGTATAATAATTAGTTAGTTTTGTAGCTGTAAAAAATCAAACAGATTTTGCAGCAGAAAACACTTGAGCCTGTCTTGCTGAATTGAGCTTGGGATGGCGAATGACGATGATTTTACCTTTTGTCAGGTAAGTTTTTGTTTGAAATGCAAACAGGCTTGAGTTTGATTTTATTTTCTGGGAAGATAATATGAGCGAAATGTCAGGTACATGTATAAAACAGTTATTTCAATTACTTTGATCTAGGTTTGTACTCCCAATGATCAAGATGGTGTTGAGGTACAAAAGGTAGTTCAAAATATTAGTGGGATCAAAATTGAGGAAAAGTCATCAAACAATGCTGATAGAAGTCAGAGTAATGGTGTGCTGTGGAATGACCAGTTGGGGAGTAGTGCTACTTTACAAAAGCAGGAGAAGGTGGGTTTTCTGTCTTTCACTGTAACTGATGCATCAGCCAGAAAAAAATTGAATGAAAGTGCCAGTGGAAAAGCCACTGAAGAAGCAGGAAACTTAGTTAGGGCTTCAGAGGAAAAGAAGACCATCACAAGGAAGCCTGTATCACGGAAAAAGGTTCCTTTTGAGAAGGGATATAGTCAGTTGGACTGGATGAGACTTATGCAAACACATCCTGACCTGGCAGGTATTGTGTCTCATATTTTAGTTATTTGTATAGGATCTGGAAATAACTTGTTTCAAGTAATAAATTTCAGAGAAAGGGAGAAAAAAAACTTTGATTGCATTTAGTTACTTTCTTGGATGTTTCCTGGGTTTAAATACTACATGTTAGAGACATATGACTATTAAGTCTTTGTTGTAATTTGGTTCTGAAATTTGTTCGGATAACATCTATTCTTTCAATTATTCTAGAGTAGTTAATTGTATTTTTGAGCACTAAATTAGCAGCCAGTGTGACATTTATGGTTGATATTGGTGAAGATAAGATTTTCTATAAGCTTTGTGAGGCTAACATACTTGAACCCTCGTATGGCTGTGGATTTAAGATTTTGCGAAGTGAGGTTGTAAGAATGTTTGCATTTTACATAATGAATTATTGACACATCATGTGGGATCTCCCTCAAATTTTGAGAGATAGCTATTAAATTTTTTGATCCAGGCGTGTAAAGAAGAATGATCCTCATCTCCAAAAGTCTTTTCTTTTATTTTCGTTCTCCTATGTTATTGCATCTTCACTCTCCCCTTAAAAAATAATACACGAGATCTTGGATTGTACACTTCGGTCTTTAAGGATCATTCTTATCCAGAACTACTTAAAAACTAGGAGCTGTTATAAGTGACCGAACAATTTATACATCTCTTTTAAGATCTATAACATTCCTATTGTTTGGAATAAAGGGCAATCTTTTGATGCTCCTGTGAGTCGGTTTTTCCTTTCACATTTGTTACCACTCTATTATTATGGTTGGGTTCCATTTTATGACTTGCAGAGTAACAATGTACACTAACTCCTTTTGCCCATGTCTTGTTGAAGACTTTATTCCGATAGAAATTTCTAAACTGAATATGAGGTTTTCCTGTTAGTTCTAACTGTATGCACATCCATATCTACTGTAATACACGTAGGACTGTAAAACATATTCATGACTCACGGGTGAAGAGAATCTTGGTAATTCATCTTTTCATTTCTCTTAAATAAATCAGTTCATGAAGCTCCTACCATATAGAAGTTCGGGAGAAGGTTGCTTTGAACATGTGTTTTGTAGGCAAACAAATAGTTACCCATTTGAAACTCAGGCAGCCACAATGGGGGAGATGGAGACCTAGTGTTGCTTCAAGGTCTGCCATCAAAATCTATTTGAAAAGGACTACACTTATTCTTTTTTTTTTTTTCCTTTTTTTGCTCTCTAGGCATTATTTAACATCCGGAATGTACCATTGGCAACTTTAGTTATCCTCTGCACTATGTGTTTTTGTGATGTACAACCATGTTACCTTCCTCTGTGGCTCTTGGACATTCTTTTTTTTCACTTACAACTTTAGTAATCTGTTTCCTAAAATTGTTAGATATGGGATCTTCTCTGTTATGAGTAAGATGTTTCTGAACAATGGTGATTTTGCAACTCTGTCTGCATAAATGAATCAAATTGAATATCACACCTTTATTCAGTCTTATAAATTATTGTGTCAGGATTAAAGGGGCAGTCAAATAGAAGACTTATATCCATGCATGAGGTTAAACAGCACCAAACTGAGGACTCAATGTGGACTGTTCTTAAAGGACATGTTTACAATATAGGGCCATACATGAAATTTCACCCAGGAGGTACAGTTTAGAAGACAATTTCATTGTCTATTTTGTGCCTAAAGGCTCTAAACTGATATTTGTTAATCTGTCAGATCATGTTGTTAGGTCTTCCTGGATTTGCTTGTTCTGCCCATGGTTATCTTTATTTAAAACAAGTTTCTAAATTGCACTGTTTCAACTGAAAATCTCTTTGCTACTATTGATTAGGAATATAACCATAATGACCTAAAGTAGACAACAAAACCTTTAAAGTTGCCATGAAGTTGCATTATAATTTCTATCTTATCACTAAATTGGGAGGTTAGAGTCCATTAGACCTGAGGAACACTTGGGTATTTGCATTGCAAAAAGGGCAAGCTAGACTTACAACTCTGCATATTCAATCTGTTATGATGAAATGTGAGAAAACAATTGTTCCAGCTTTGGAGATTCCTGCAAAGTTACCTGATCACTTCTCATATGCTGTTGTGCCAATTCATAACTCACATAAAATTCTTTTTCGTTTTTTCTTCTGGGACAGTAGATTAAAAACTTCATGACATACATGATTTTGATCCATGTTGACATTTCCTCCTGTCCAAGTTTCAATATCAGTTTTGGTAAGGTCGGTTTCCTGGATTTGTTCTCAATAGGTATTTATAAAATAGTATGACTCTTCAATAGCATCTAATTTAGATTCACATTCCTCTTACATGATGACATGGATAATTCTCTCTCATTTACAACAGACATATTTGGACGTGTAGGTAAGATTGTGGTGTTTCTTATTCAGATCATTTGCCTCTGTTATCCACATTCTTAAAGTCCTTCTCTAGGATATTGCCATTACTCTTTGCAAGTCAGCAAACTCTTCAAATTCCTAGAGTGAGTTAAAGTTGGAGTTCCTTTTCTTTTGGTTGCATTTGTAGTTATGAAACAAGATTCTGTTGTTCTTAGAAATTTTTCCGAGGTCTTCATTATCTCGTTTAAGTGTGACATCCTATCATTCTTCTGTACAGAACATGAGCCATATAAGCCTATTCTGAAGATTTCTCATTAGATTCTCGCATTTTTGCTAATTACAAAAAGGAGGGAAAAGAAACATATTGTTACTGCTTCATAAACAGTATACTTTAGTGACATGCATTTATTTATTTGTCACTTTATTTCTGGAGCAATGGATTGGTGGGAGTTTCATGGCCTTTAAGACTCCTTTCAAGCACTGTACTTACACTAGCTTGAGTACAAACATTATATCCTACACTGCATGCAGCTGCCTGCTAGACTTTCTTTGTCCTTTCTAATAAGGGTATTCAAAAAGTTTCGTGCTATTTTTTGTTTCATTGTCTGATGCATTTTAGTTTTTAGTATTCGCTTTGCCATATATACTTTTCTCAATCCTCTTCTGTCTTGTGACAAAATATTTGAGATCACATGATTAACTTGGTAATCCTGGAAAACAATGTGAATTCACAAAATTTTTAAAGAACACACCAGTCAACCAAATAGGTTCTTTAGAATGGGCAGTTGACATCATATGTATATCTATTTATATATATATATATATATAAATAGATATATGTATATATATCTCCTGGTTTTCTTTTTTGTGATTGGAAATTTCCAATTTGCATCAGCTGTGCTCCCTACAAATTCCAACTTCTGTATTTAGCAATATCTGATTCAAGTAGATACAGGGTTTTGGAAGATTTTGCTTCATGCCACTAGTATAGTAATCATTCAGGATCTTCATGCTACTTGTATCTTTTTTTCATTCTTGTTGAAGAGCTTAGTATTGCCCATCTTGGTTCTTTTCATATGTACATGTAGATATTCATTTTAAAACTTTGAGAATCTTGGAAATGATGTTTCCATTACTTGGTACTTCTGCCACTAGTATATATACATGTAGATATACATTTCTAAACTTTGAGAATTGTGGAATTGACATTTCCTTTACTTGGTCCTTCTGCCACTTCTGGTTTCTGCCATTATATGAATAATCTCCTTGGTATTACGAAAGAGTTCATCAAGTACTGTTACTAGGATTCCTCAACTATGATTTTGGTTTTTCCTATTCTTATCTTTTCAGGTGTTGATATGCTGATGAAAGCAGTTGGTAAGGATTGCACATCTTTGTTCAGTATCCTTCGCCCGAAGTTAGTGTAGTGTCATATAATTTTCTGTTAGTTGCTACCTGTTTTTGTTTTTTCTACATTGATATTTCTTCTCCTCAATATACAAATGTCTGGGTTTCATACCAATGAGGATGAGAAAACCTAATCTACAAGGTCATACTTGCTTAACATATTCCGTTATCCGGTCAAAATTTTGGAATCCTTAATGCAATCTAGATAAATACCATGCTTGGGTCAATGCTGAGATTTTATTGGAAAAATGCCTGGTGGGTGTTTTAGATGATAGCCAATGAACAGCTACAGTCACGAGATTCATGGAGTCATTTTCTCTGGATAAGTAGATCTTTGGTTCAGGCAATAAGACACCACTTGCCGCTGCAGGAACTGGATGGGGTGTTACCTTATCAGTGTAATATATTATTCATGTACAAGATAACATTTCTGACAATACATAATACATTGTATTCAGTCCATTTTTTCTTTAAAAGAATTGATAATTCAAAAAGGCCCCCCTTTTCCCCCTTGTCCATGGATTTTCTTTCTTTCTTTCTTTGATTTTTCGAAGGGAGGTGGCCCAAAGGTTGATGTACTGAAGTAAAGCATGTACAATGCAAGCACCGAAACTAGTTGTTTGAATTCCACAAGTCACAGTAGAAACATTATATTTATTTGTATTCTGGCGAGATCATTTTAGATCTGATAGTATTTACTACTTTTATTCTCCATCCTAGGCATAAGGATAGCTCTGCTTATTAAAATGCTTTGATAATCATTATTATAGGAACATGGCATAAAATCCTCAAAAGCACAGCTTTTATTTTATTGGGCATTATTACATTTTCTCCGATCATACTCATTACATGCTTGGCTAAATGCTAACTGAATGGCGTGATCACATAATAGCATTTTAATATTGCAAATGTACCGTCAAAAACCGTTCATATGATATGAGCCACAATGATGCACAGCCCTGTTTCTTGTTTAAGCAAATTATAGAGCTGCTGCACATGGCTCATAAAAAGAGAAAAGGAAAGGGGGAGAGCGAGGGGGAGGGGTGGAGGAGATTACAGTACTCTCATATCTAAGCAGCAGGGAACACCCTAACTACATCAACCACAGGTCCACAGAGCGCTCCATAGTCATTGATTTTGGTGTGGTAAAAAGAGCTGAAGAAAGTAAGTCTTGTTCTGAATGACTCTGCTGTGAATTTGAAGCTAACTGTCTCAAAATGGCCCTTCCCTTCAGATTTGAAGGGAGCTTTCAGGGTTTGTTTTGCAGCAAATGCTTCAACCATCATTGATCCATGGCAACCATTCTTTGCGTCTCCTACCGTGAATGTACAATTGTATACCTTTTTGGGGACTGTTCTGATGATTTGTGCAATTGCACTTTCTCTCCCAGCAAGCAATTCTATTGCCGCTCGGCCGTAGGGTACATTGAAATGCATTGAATCAATGTATTTCACAGCCTTTAGTGATTCAATGATCCACCCGGGAAGTGGGGATGTCTGATCTTCCTGCTTTGGTGGTAGGAGAACCCCATGGGATGAGTTTATTAGCCGATGTGGACCTTCCTCAAAATCACCGTTCTTAACCAAGTTCACTGCCAGAATTTTAACCATTCAAGAATCAGAAACAAGGATTAAGCACTGTTGGACTCATGTCCATCTTGACAAACTATAAGTCTATAAGTAACATTTACATATATTTGAAAACTAAACCTAGCTTTTCAAATTACCTTAAAATGGGATAACAAAATTCCACGAGTGACAACCACTCTCCTGTTGGATAGTGACTTATCAGAAATATTCCAGAACTCATTAAATCCTAGATGAGGCTAAAAGCTTACTGGTGCAGTAAAACAACCAATCACCCGTTTTTTTTCTTTTCCTTTTGTAATTCCCATCGCCCCAGCCTAGCAACTGGTTGGATCCAATGCTATTTCATTGTCCAAATTCAAGAAAATTAAAAAAAAGACTAGAAAATGTATGGGAAAAAAATGAAGCAGGAAATATGGGCAAAGACGAGAGATTTGAGCCTATACCTCTTGTGGGCATAGGAGGGAAAAGTTCTTTGATAGCAACAGCATCCAAGAGAGGGCCACAAGCAGGATCCTCTTGCAAACCAGGATTGTGGAAGGTTATCTTGGCTAGGTTAGACGTGGCCCTGAAGCCCCAAGCATAAGTATCACCTCCATTGCTACTATACAGAGTCTGCAGAGGAAGGTCCCCGGTTTGGGGAGGGACAGAGACCCTCAAGACCTCATCTTGGGCACATGTTCTTGAAGCCCCAAATGTGAGAGCATAGAGTGATCCATTCTTTACTGGAATTGTTTGTGATATGGATGCCTCGTTACCAAGCCTAACTGCGTGAACGCCGTGTGCAACAGCAAAGTACATCCCACCTGGCTGTGGCCCTCCATGGATATACTCGACTAGGCCTGTAATTTCCCACTTGGGTAGAGCATATTTTCCTTTTAGTGCTGTTTTCTTAAGGTCCCCTGGTTTTGGTTTCTCTTCAAAGTTGCCATTTGGAAGTAGTCCTGGAGAAAGAAAATAAACAAAAGAAATATGCGTTACCATAGTATGAACAAGGCATTTTCCCGATAAATCACTACCCATTCCAATAGTTTCCTATTTCATCCAAAATACCCAAACGGCCAAGAGAAAGTAAACCATTAAAAACCATGGCTAGTACTTCTCTAGCTCAAGAAACCCAGTAACAAGATGGATGCAGAAGGAATTGCAGCTAGGACAAGGCAAAATGCTCAACCCACTTGAAAATGGAAAAATAGCAAGTAAAAAATATCACATTTTGAACAAGAGCCTAGATGATGTACCACATTTTGAACACATAAGTATCCTTATGGTAGGCTAAAGAAGTACCACGAAAGGAGATCTAGCAAAGTGATGGAGCCGGTTAGAATATTAACCTTCTAAAGGAGCAGTTGCAGGAGCAGCAGCAATAACAGAAGCAATGAAAAACAAGCCCAAACAAAGCAAGGCTGGAACATGTGACGCCATTCTTTTAACCCCCGGAAGTAATGAAATGCGCACTTAAGAATGAAACCTAGTATCCCTTGGGGAGGGTGAAGGGGAGAGGTTGGAGACTATATCTTTTCCTTTTGGCCAAAAGGGTTACCAATGCTTGAAATTATATAGGGTGTGCAAGGTATATAGTACAACAGATGGATGGGAGGAAGAGGGGAAGAATGGGGAGTGTGGAAAGTGCCACGAAAGTGTAAAGACTAGTAGGTCACAGCTGCTGCACCCTGACAGTGTTGATTTCCTCTTTAATTTAATCGGCGTTTCTCCCCAATCCATGCGAAGGGATTTTCTGTTGTTTTATTTTATGTCTTTGCATTCTTTGTTCTTAATGATTCCAATTAATACTGTCTTTTCTTTCCCACCTTTCTATACGTTTGAAGACTTACTTTAGATTTGATTTGAATTTAGTTCTAGAATCTAAAGCCATGATGAGTGTTCAAATTCTTCAAGAAAAACAAATAAGGAAAATGAAAAAATAGACTTTAAAAAAGTTATGATGAATTCTTTAACAAATGCTCCCTCCATTTAAAAAAAAAAAATCGTTTAAAGAAGAGAATTTTGTTTCAAAATGATTGTCGTTTACATAATTTCAAGACAAAAAAATATGATTGAATAAAATTTTTTATCTTTTCTTTGTCAAACTTCTTTCCACATTTTCCAATGCAATTAAACACTACACATCTCAAATTTTATACTAATCAATTAAATAAAAGAGAGAGGAGAGAAAAGGAAAGAGAAAATAAAAGAGAAAAAAGGATTTGAGGGTGCAATTTAAGATAAATTAAAGATTGACAAATTCATCTCAAATGGATAATGACATGATTACTTTAATTCAAATAAAAAAATCTTTAAATGACCTTCATTTAAAAGGGGATACTATCTTCTTTCTGCCAATGAAAAGTAAAAATAGAAAAAACTTAATAATTGGAAAAACAACTTATGTTGTATAACATATTCTTAAATCACTTATGTTGCGCTGGAGAAAGTATTACTAATGATAGACCACTTCAAGAATTCATCTAAATTAAGTTTCACAAAAAGCACATGCTCTCTTAACAAAAGTTTTACTCAAAAAGTCAATTGTTTCCCATCAATTTGATGCCATTTCAGTACCAAAAAAAGAGAAAAAGAAATTAAAAGTATAGGGCAATTATTATTTCTTTTTAAAAGTAAGTGATATACTGTACAAAATCAATGACTTTATAAAGTAATCAGCATTGAGAAAATTTAACTAAGAATCTAGTAGGTTTATCTGTTGCAATGGTAAGACAAATATTTGGGTAACAAGATTTTCTGGAAACAATTTGGAAATTCTATGAATTATGTATTGGTTATGCTTCTTTGAATGAGAACAGGAAAGAACAATTAGGAGACAGGTTGTTGCCTACAAAATGGAAGGGAATCTGAAGCATATAAAATTATGCACATGGAAGCATTTAGTTTGTGTTCCTGTGTTCTCTCTTTCTTTCTTTTTATGGTAATGAATTTGAATTTGCTTGTGTTATTAATATAAACTATGAATTGACTTAACAATCTCTGCAGTGTCTTAAAATTATTTTCTTAGTTTAAAAAGATTTATAATAAACTTTATCCATTTCATATAGTGAGATAATGGGGTAAACTATGATACGATGTCGGAGTTATTCTCAAAGCGACAGTTCACTCCATTAATCGAATTTTTTATTGTTTTTGTATTCATTATTGACTGTAGGAGTGACTTGAAGATTGTTTCCGAACTCCATCACTAAGATTGATTAATTGTAAAATTAGAAGAAGTGAAACAATAAAGCTGCTTTGGAAATTAACTCAAAGAGTATTTTTATTTAATTTTCAATTAAAATTTTATATTTGTATTTTATAAAAAGTTAAAAGTTTTACTATTTCAAATATGAATATCTTAAACCAAAAAAAAAAAAAAAAAGAGATTAAGAGACAATCATGCACATCCCCATTGTGTGACTAAATATAATTTTAATATCAAACAGTAAAATAAAAAAAAAATAATGGAAGGGATTATTTATTTATTTTTATAAATTCAAGAACGTTCCAATGGATAAAGTGATGGGTGTGCAGATCGTAGATATCGAGTTGAATTTAAAAAAACTTTAAAATTCATGTGAATCTATATCAATGAAGTTATAATGATTTTCTTGAATGGAAATAATTACTCAAATGTTGAAGAGTCAAGGCGAATTTTCACCTAAAGCAATATGGAAATGAACTATTCAATAATAAAATTTGGGAATTCAAAAAAGGAAAAAAAAAAAAAAAAGAGAAGAGAGAGAGAGTAAGAGACAACCATGCATTGAGTCGTTTTCTCATATATTAAGGAAATCCCCTGTCACGGCCGAAAATAAAAGAAAAGAATGCCAATATCTAATCTAAGGACAAAGGGGGGGCCGAATCAAATCTAAGAAAATGGAAAATGCGTTATAAGAGGAGGCAAGGGTGAAGCTAAAGTCGTGGCCAGCATCCCCTTCTTTAAGGTAGAAACAGGCACGAAAAGCGTAACGTTTTATGCGGCAACGCGGAGGATGAGTTTAAAATTAAGAGGAGTAAGCGCCGAAGTTGGCGTAAATGAAAGGCATCAGTGGGGGCCACAAAGTAATCGGGGCTGTTGGCGTGATTTACTGCGGCCATGTGCACCCTTTTATATGGTCGTTGGACAACCCTAAAACCTTGAACCACATTCTGGCTTCGGTCACCGACGCACATTGAATCCCCGTCCTTTGAGAGACCCGATCATGATGATCGCGCGGTCAAGAAGGGAGGGAATATTAAGAAAAAATATTAATGCACTTTTAATTTTCAAAACCATTAAAATTGATATACGTCAGGAAGATATAATAAAATGGTAATTAGTACTCTCTTTTTGTCATAAATAATGGTTGGTAATTATTACGTAGTTTAGATACAATCCCATATCATAAAATTCTAACTCAAAAGTCCCTTTTTAGTTTTATTTTTTTTACTATTATCATTATTATTATTATTATTTTTTTTTTTTGGGGAAAAAATTGCACTACACAGCCCATTGTGGACCCTCGAGATAAAATAGCAAAAGGTCTTTAGAAAAGCTTAGTGTTAGAACTCACAGAATGGAGTATGATGAACTGAAATTTGAGTAGAGAGTCTGGTAACCAAGGCGACTTGTAATTGTTCCGGCTCAGTTGAACTCTTTCTTATTGACAAAAAGAAGAAGAAAAAGGAGAGGAGGAATGGGATATCCATTACCAAGTTTAAAACCACCAAAATAAAGGGCTAACTTATATTGTATAATCCTTCACATTATACAATAAGCTAATCCGACTTATTCTCATATTGTTAATTAACGTACTTGCACAGTATAAATTTGAATATCTCTATTTCTATTTTCAATTATTTAAAATTAAAAATCATATCCCATAAAACAAATAGATTTTTAAAACTTCTATCGTTTGTAACTGAATATCTCATTTTGACTTTTTCAAATTTTTAAAAAATTAGTTAATTTAATTTATTTCAAACTTAACCATAACAATTTTTTAACAAAATTTTAAATCATTTAGAAAATGAGACTTTCATTTTCGAATAAATCAAAATGGACATTCAATTCCAAACAGAGGGAGTATAAAGTTCCACTAAACACTTCTTCAATATAAGAATTTATATCCACAAGTCTAAAGGCCACACAACTAATTATTATTGTAATGAGATGGACAAAGTGAAAACTTTATAACACTTTTTATTTTTTTAATTAATCCCAATATGAGATATTAATTTATATTTAAGAGCCCCACTAATTTGATTAGAAAAGAAAAATAATGTACTCTGACAAACAAACTATGACTCCAATTAAAAACACATTTACAAACTCCAATTAAAAACGTATATTTACAAATATAGATGCTTGCTTATTTGTTAAAAAAGGCTTTTAATTCATTTGATTCCATATATGCCATATATTTAGATCAGATTACAGTACGTATCCATCTTTGCTTGCTTATTTGATTATTTGCCAAAAACTGTTTATGTATCCGTTTATCAAATATTTTGACCAAGCAACTTAAAAAAAGTCTGACAAGTACAGCATCTGTGTATCTTCGACCAATCTCAGCAATGGCTTCTGGACTTGAGAAAGCCCAACCAGACCCGAAATGGGCCTGGTCCTGGGCCTGGCCCTGGGAATAGATGTTATTAGCCCTCAGGAAATTGTAAGATTTCACGCTTATAAATCTCCAGAGCCTCAGCCTCACGGTCTGTCGATGTTGGATTTCCTTTCTTCTTATGCTCATAAAGTACTCGAATCTGCACTCACCCATTAATTACTTATATACTCAGTCACACATTTATGGAATAAGAAAAATAATAATAAATCATTAAAATCTATTTTTTAAAACCAGAATTTAAGACAAAAATCAACCCACCTCACCAAGCACTCCATTGGGATCAATTTGGAGTCTGATGTGATAGGCGACTTCAACTATGGATCTTAATCTGAGCTTTGAGCTTGGATGGGTAATACATCTACCATTCAAAAAATCAATACGCTTTGAATGGTATAATATATCTGTTATACCTATATATATATATATATCTGTTATACCCCTAGCTGATTATAAAAGCGTATTGATTTTTTGAATGGTAGATGTATTACCCTGCGCGCTCCGAAACGCACCTTAGTAAATCCGTATATATATATTTATACGGATTTATTAAGGTGCGTTCCGGAATGCGACTTAATGCGCGCTTCAACCGTTACCGTAACGGAACTTTTGCTCCGCTTGGTTGGCTACTTGAGCATTGTAGCAAAAATTCCGTTACGGTAACGGTTGAAGCGCGCATTAAGGATGCTCTAGCAAAACCATATATATATATATATATATATATATATATATATTAATATATATATTTATGTTGGGCTTTCCAAAGTGATTCCCACGGCTCCACTCAACATATTCTACACTGGA
>JAOXNR010002026.1:0-39340 GCA_028571225.1 Parsonsia alboflavescens
CGGGAAGTTGTGAAAACGTAATTTCACAGGGAGCTGTTCAGAAACTAAGTTTGAAGACAGAGCCACATACTGAGCCCAACAAACTCGGTTGGTTGAACAAAGAGACAAAAGTGTGGGTAGATCAGAGATGTAGGGTAGAATTCTCTATTGGGCCTCAGTATACTTGTGTTATTGTGATGTGGTGCCGATGGATGCCGCACACCTACTGCTACGGCAACCATGGCAGTATGACAACAAGGTGGTATATGACGGATTTACGCACTGCAATACCATTAACAGTGGAGGCCAGAGGGTATTATTGCAACCAATGCGGGATTCCTTTGCAGAAGGAAAGATGGCTATTATATGAGTACCCCTCAAGGATTTTGAGGCAGAGATTGGTGATGCCGAGGATTGTTTTGCAGCGGATTCGTATGATGGGACGGTGTCTTAGAATGTGGAGGAGCGCATTGTGGATTTGCAGGCCATACACGCTGCAGTGAAGTCCAACTTGGAACGAAATTATACACGTTACGAAGAAGAGGCAGACCAGGCTCGACGAGATGTTCAATTCGAGGTGGGAGATCTCGTGTGGGTGACATTGACCAAGGATCGATTTCCGTTGGGTACCTATCACAAACTTAAAGAGCGGATGATCGACCCCTGTCAAGTTTTGGAGAAGCTGGGAACCAATGCTTATCGGCTTGAGCTTCCGAATGATCTCTGCACTTATGATGTTTTCAATGTACAACATCTATCCCGTTTTCATGGGGCAATCCGAGTTTCAGGACAAACCCTTCTGAAGAGGGGGAACCTGATGCAGAGCTGGCCCATGAATATATTCCGGAGGGCCCACGCATGTCCAAGAGGCTACAAGAGAAGTTTCAAGAAAATCGGAATTGATCGAAAAAGTTTATGGGGCCGAATCGTATAAACTGAAAGGTTATGGGAGCACCCGAATTGGCTCAAATTTGACGGGTCGATCCGGGATGGTCCAGTGCGCAATACTCATAGCCGAGCGGTGACTTAGGCCATTTTTTGGCCATCCGGGGTCATCTAGATGGACTCTTGGGCCATTTTCTAGTTTTCTGTAATTTTTGTAAACTTTTGGTGTCTTTTCGTAATTTTTTCTATTTTCGGTTTTGGGGATTATTTATATCCATTTTTGTAAGATTGTCAGCCGAGTTTGATATTTTTGAAGCTTTGAGATTTCACATTTAATAAAATTCGATTATCATAGTGTCCCAAGAATATTGTCGTTTTATTCTTGAGTCGCCCTTTCCCGTAAAAGACTTTCGAGTGAAGTTGATTGCAGTTGAGATTCTGTTTTCCCACCATAGTTTCCGTTTTGCATCAATTGGTATCATAGACACGGGAAGTTGTGAAAACGTAATTTCATAGGAAGCTGTTCAGAAACTAAGTTTGAAGATGGAGCCACATACTGAGCCCAACAAACTCGATTGGTTGGACAAAGAGACAGAAGTGTGGGTAGATCAGAGATGTAGGGTAGAATTCTCGATTGGGCCTCAGTATACTTGTGTTATTGTGATGTGGTGCCGATGGATGCCGCACACCTACTGCTATGGCAACCATGGCAGTATGACAACAAGGTGGTATATGACGGATTTACGCACTGCTATACCATTAACAGAGGAGGCTAGAAGGTATTATTGCAACCAATGCGGGATTCCTTTGCAGAAGGAAAGACGGCTATTATATGTGTACCTCGCAAGGATTTTGAGGCAGATATTGGTGAAGCCGAGGTTTGTTTTGCAGCGGATTCTGATTATGGGACAGTGTTTAAGAATGTGGAGGTGCACATTGTGGATTTGCAGGCCGTCCACGCTGCGGTGAAGTCCAACTTGGAGCGAAATTATACACGTTACGAAGAAAAGGCAGACTAGGCTCGACGAGATGTTCAATTCGAGGTGGGAGATCTCGTGTGGGTGACATTGACCAAGGAGTGATTTCCGTTGGGTACCTATCACAAACATAAAGACTGAAAGATCGGCCCCTGTCAAGTTTTGGAGAAGCTGGGAACCAACGCTTATCGGCTTGAGCTTCCGGATGATCTCTACATTTCTGATGTTTTCAATGTGCAACATCTATCCCGTTTTCATGGGGCAATCCGAGTTTGAGGACAAACCCTTCTGAAGAGGGGGAACCTGACGCAGAGCTGGCCAATGAAAATATTTCGGAGGGCCCACGCATGTCCAAGAGGCTACAGGAGAAGTTTGAAGAAAATCGGAGTTGATCGGAAAAGTTTATGGGGCCGTATCGTAAAAACTGAAAAGTTGTGGGATCGCCCGAATGGGCTCAAATTTGACTGGTCGATCCGGGATGGTCCAGTGAGCAATACTCATAGCCAAGCCGTGAATTAGGCCATTTTTTGGCCATCCGGGGTCATCTAGATGGACTTTTGGGCCATTTTCTAGTTTTCTGTAATTTTTATAAACTTTTGGTGTCTTTTCGTAATTTTTCTATTTTCAGTTTTGGGGTTTATTTATTTCCATTTTTGTAAGATTGTTAGACGACTTTGATGTTTTTGAAGCTTTGAGTTTTCGCATTCAATAAAATTCCATTATCAGAGTGTCTCAAGAATATTTTCGTTTTATTCTTGAGTCACCCTTTCCTGTAAAAGACTTTCGAGTGAAGTTGATTGCAGTTGAGGTTCTGTTTTCCCACCATAGTTTCCGTTTTGCGTCAATTGGTATCATAGACACGGGAAGTTGTGAAAACTTAATTTCAGAGGAAGCTGTTCAGAAACTAAGTTTGAAGACGGAGCCACATACTGAGCCCAACAAACTCGGTTGGTTGAACAAAGAGACAGAAGTGTGGGTAGATCAGAGATGTAGGGTAGAATTCTCGATTGGGCCGCAGTATACTAGTGTTATTGTGATGTGGTGCCGATGGATGCCGCACACCTACTGCTACGGCAACCATGGCAGTGTGACAACAAGGTATTATATGATGGATTTACACACTGCTATACCATTAACAAAGGAGGCTAGAAGGTGGTATTGCAACCAATGCGGGATTCTTTTATAGAAGGAAAGAGGTCTATTATATGTGTACCTCGCAAGGAGTTTGAGGTAGAGATTGGTAAAACCGAGGTTTGTTTTGCAGCGGATTCTGATGATGGGACGGTGTCTACGAATGTGGCAGAGCGCATTGTGGATTTGCAGGCCGTCCACGCTGCGGTGAAGTCCAACTTGGAGCGAAATTATACACGGCTCCAAGGAGGCAGACCAGGCTCGACGAGATGTTCAATTCCAGGTGGGAGATCTCGTGTGGGTGACATTGACCAAGGAGTGATTTCCGTTGGGTACCTATCACAAACTTAAAGACCGGAAGATCGGCCCCTGTGAAGTTTTGGAGAAGCTGGGAACCAACGCTTATCGGCTTCAGCTTCCGGATGATCTCTGCTTTTATGATGTTTTCAATGTACAACATCTATCCCGTTTTCATGGGGACAATCCGAGTTTGATTACAAACTCTTCTGAAGAGGGGGAACCTGACGCAGAGCTAGCCCATGAAGATATTCAGGAGGGCCCACACTGGTCCAAGAGGCTGCAGGAGAAGTTTCAAGAAAATCGGAGTTGATCAAAAAAGTTTGTGGGGCCGAATCGTAAAAACTGAAAAGTTATGGGAGTGCCCGAATGGGCTCAGATTTCACGGGTCAATCCAGGATGGTCCAGTGAGCAATATTCACTACTTTGTTGTGACCTAGGCCGTTTTTTGGCCATCCGTGGTCTTCTAGATGGACTTTTGGGCCATTTTCTAGTTTTCTGTAATTTTTATAAACTTTAAGGGTCTTTTCGTAATTTTTTCTACCTTCGGTTTCTGTGTTTATTTATTGCCATTTTTGTAAGATTGTCAGCCAACTTTGATGTTTTTGAAGCTTTGAGTTTACTCATTCAATAAAATTCGTTTATCATAGTGTCTCAAAAATATTGTCGTTTTATTCTTGAGTCGCCCTTTCTTGTAAAAGACTTTCGAGTGAAGTTGATTGCAGTTGAGGTTCTGTTTTCCCACAATAGTTTCCGTTTTGCGTCAATTAGTATCATAGACACGGGAAGTTGTGAAAACGTAATTTCACAGGAAGCTGTTACTTCCGTTTTTGAAATTCAAGCGTCGAGAAGAGCTTGGACTTCTCGAGCTATGACTTCATTTCTATCAAGAGGAACCTTTTCTTTTACTTTACCTGTTTGACTCCTGGCCTGAGTTGAACCTTTGGCTTTGCTATCTTCTTGTCAATTCCTTCGAGGTTAGTAGGTCACCAAGTTAAGACTTTCAAGTATTCTTTAAGGGAGTTAACGAGCTTCCCTTTAATTTTGGAAAGTATAAATTCTCCTATCTTGATCCCTTTCTCAAGGAATTTTGAGTTGAGAAAAACTTTTTCTCGCTTATTGGCAGCCTAGATTCTGAAGTCATCATTCTCCTTTGGAAGGTCGATGAAATCTTCATGCTTTGGCATTGCCAAGGTCTCAGCATCCAATTTAACAAGGTAGCATTCTGTGACTGTCCATATATCTCCTTCTAGGATGACCTAAGTTTCTCCAACCTGGATCCTTATGTAGTAGCTTAGTAAGGAGATCTCAGCTTTTAGGTCCATGACCCCTCTCCTTCCCAGAATTGAATTGTAAGTTCCGGGTGCATCAACTATTAACCAGTCCATGACCTCTGGGAACCCCCCTTCCGTCCTCATAGACCGCAGTTGGAACCTATAGAATCCCCATTGCATAGGTCGTGCTACCATTGAAGCTGGTTAACACAATATCTGACTTTATCAAGGAGCTTCTATCTATCCCCATTTGGTCGAATGCCTTTTTGTACAAGACATTCACTGCGCTTCTGGTGTCAACTAGTTTATTGCATACCAAGAAATCTCCGATTTGAGATGACACTGTCCAGTTGAGTCTCCTCCCCGAGCTTGCTTCGACCTCTTTTTGATGGCATTTATCTCTCCGACCAGAGGTCGCTGGTGGTTTGCGACTACAGGAGGTGTATTTGCTGGACTTGTATTCCTAGCTAGGAATTCTTGTAAGTAGCCCTCCTTTACCAGCCTCTCAATCACTCGCTTGAGGTCGAAGCAGTTCTTTGTGAGGTGGCCATGATCCTTGTGGTACTGGTAGAACTTCGCTGCGTCTCTCTTGGCCAAAAGAGTCTAAAGAGATTTGGGTGGTTTTTTAACAGGCCCTTCTTTTCCATGACCACCAATATTTCTACCCTTGAGGTCATAAGGGGAGTCGTTACTAGGTCTAGGATGGGCTTCCTCTTCTTATCTGAAGGTCCTTTTTTCAAATGAGGATCCTTCCTATCTCATTTTGATGACGGTGGGATCTTTGGTCACCCCTTATTCTCTAACTCAGTGGCCAAGGTGAATCCATAAATCTTCTTCTGGATTGCCATTTCTTCAACCTTTATTAACTTCTCGAGAAGTGTTTGTAGCTCCTTGATGGTCTTTACTAGCTTTTCCACCAACCAAAGACCTACATGCCCCTCTTGCAGTCCTTGCTTGAAGGAGTGATGTAGATAACATCATTTTTTTTGCTGAATTTCCATTACCTGGTCTTTAAAACTACTGTAATAGCTTCTTGTTCTCTCACCGAATTTCTGTTTGATGTTAAATAGGTTTTTTTGTTGTCTTTTTCACATCATTTGTTGCTCTGATAGTTCTTCAAGAATAGTTCCTTCAGTTGTGCCAAGCTTGAGATACTTGCTTTCGGAATTCCTTTCAACCAGGACTGTGCTTTCTTTGTCAGTGTGGACAGGAAAGCTCGTTATTTAACATGATCTGGGTACTCAAACATTTCCATGTAGGAAACGTATTCATCTATATGTTGTCAAGGCTCCCCTGTGTTGTTGTATTTTGCCTCCATTTGCGGTGCCTTAAATCCGGATGGCATTCAAGCAGTCTTGATGCTGTGGATAAATAGTGAAGGCCCCGAAAGGTCAACATTGCTCTATATCTTCTGGTTTCCAACCTTCTCCTGATTTTTCGGGAGAATAGCTCTCCTCAAAGGATTCGTGGCTGCCACTCAAGCATCGCTACATGTCCTTTCAATCAGGCTACGTTGAGGGGGTATGCTTCCTCCATGAGGAGTTCTCAGCGAGCTCCCTTGCTCTTTAGGATTTGCCTTTTGTGGTTGACCTCCGGAAATAATAGCTTGATTGAGTCCGTCTCTCAAGTTATAACCCCTTCCATTACTTACGATTTCTCTCATGTTGACCACAAGTGGGACTCGTTCGACCTTTGATCTTTCCTATGCTCGGCCTGTCTCTCGACCTTCCAAATTTGGTTGGAGGTTGTTTCTTGCTTCTAAAGATAGGGGTTGGTCAGGTTGTGTGTAACGATCTTGATCTCGAGGTAGTTGTGTCTCCTTCTAAGATGGAATAGGAGTACTTGAGATTTATTTTCTAGGGCAACCACCATAGGTTCTAAGAGGTTAGCTGGGATACACCCCCGACTTCCTCCTGATCTCTATGGCTTGTGGTTATCGCCATTGTCATTTTGATTAAGGTGTTCCTAATCTCTGGCTTCACGTGCGGGTGGGAGGTTCACCTAGACCCTCTAGGATGGTTCGGATTGCTCCGGTCTCATTGTTCTTGTTGATGTGTTGGCCCCGAATTATTGTTATTGTCCGCCATTGGGACAGGGTCTTTCGGGACTACTTCTCCAGTGCGCAATTACATGCTGCCGGGTGGCCTACCACAGCAATGTGGCTGAACCTGTGTTGGTTGAGATCGGGTCATCACGATCCTTGTATGTTTTTTGATTTTGTGAAAACAGAAGAAAGCTAGGCTTAGAATGTTTCTTCCCATAGACGACTCCAAAAGTGATGGAACTTGGAAACTATCTCCGAGTCTCCCTGAACTATGATTATGCTTGCAATTGGAACCTAAAAGGGAAGATTAGATCACCAGAATGGGGTACTGCCCTGGGGATAGCTCCGATACCTAAGTCAATATTCTGAGAGAGTAATCTTTGAGTAAATTAGTTCAATCTATCCTCGAACAGTGTGTGTTTCGATCATATATCAAATAATAGGTTACCTTGTTTGATTGGGACTCTTCTATTTTCTTAACAGTAGGAAATTAGGATGATGGTGAGATCGTATCATATCCCGCCAATTATTGCTAGAATCATGGAGTTTCACTAAGTTGGGATACCCTGTCATGCACGTCTCTGGTTGAGAGCTACAAGCTCGTTAACGCCCTTTAAACCAACTCCATGACCTACCTATGGGTGCCAAAGGTCTCGACTACCTCTTGTAAAAGGTTGCAATGAGTGATTATAGATTCATGGAGTGTGTTAAGAGCTGTAGACATTTGACCGTGGCATGGAAGATGTATGAGATGGATTGGGGTTGATTGGTTAGTAACCTGGGAGGTCGGTGGGAAGAGGTCGCTACCCACCGTTCCTCTTAACTTGTGATTTGGACTTTATGTATTCGGGTTGGGGCTTAGGTTCATTTGACTCAGCTCATCCCAGTTGTACCTGTTTCTTCCATCGATATGCAAAACGACAATTTGGGCTCTGCTGTCTTTCTCCCTCTGCAAGACATCACAAACATTGACACTGCTCTTTTGAGGTCTTCTTCTTCCCCTCAGCAGGTAGAGGAAGAAGAAGAGCTTAAGAGAGCACAAGCAGCCCTCGATTCGTCCGATTGCTTTCAGGTCTGATTTTTTTTTTTTTTTTTTGTATTGCAAGTTTGACCAATTACCTCAGCCTTAATTAATATTATTGATGGGAGAAATGGACACGACCCGAATAAGTCTATCCAAATGAGCTCAAAGCCCGACCTCCATACCTGAAAGTCAGACTCACGAGTCAAAGAGGAAAGGTGGGCAGTGACCTCCTACCACCGACCTCCAAGTTATTGACCTCCAAAATGAGCTCAGGAGAGGTCTCACTGGATGACGGATTTCGACCTGGTGAGCTCCAAGCCATCTCATACATCTTCCATGCCATGACCATTTGTACGCAACTCCTAACACCCTCCCTAAGTCTTTAACCAGTCGATGCTACCTCCCAAAAGAGATAGTCGAGACCTTCGACATCCACGGGCAGGTCGTGAAGTTGGTCCTAAGGCTATTAGTGAGCTTGTAGCTATCGACCAGATACGTGAATGGCAAAATATCCAAAAATATTGAAACTTCATGATAGTAGGAGCAATTGGCGGATATGATAGTCTGAGTGTTTATTTTCCTTTTAGGTCTTCTGTAAGTGTTCATATAGTGTATAACGAAGTCTCTTGTAAAGTATTTCCTAATATCATGAGTGTTTTCTTCAATATGGTGTTATAAGTCTTCCTTTCTCTCTCGAAATCTTTTTGAATTCCTAAAGGAGTCTATGTCCCAACCAATATTCCCCACTTATAGTTGAACTAAAACGGCCATGTTAGTAGGTGCAAGCATCATCCTTGAACAGTGAGTTAGAGGAAAAGAGTACCCATTTGTGAGGGATAGCTATAGGGGAAGAGGTACTCGGGATTATCATAATTGTCTACTGTTACGTAATAGAAGAACCTTTATCAAAGGGGTAACTTACTTCATTTTTAATATATAATCAAATTAAAAATACGGACAAGGACAGTGTTATTTTAGTTAATTACACAAGATTACTCTCTCAGAATACTTAGGAATCGAAACTCTTCCCCGGGAGACTACCCATTCCGGTGACCTACTCTATTTCTTCGCAAGTTATGATCACGTACGTCATTGCGGTTTGGGGTGACCTGGAGGCTACTTTCGAGCTCCATCACTTTTGGCGCCGATTGTGGGAACAAAACACATTCTAAAAGCCTAGCTTTCTTCCCTATACAAAAAAAAAAAAGAAAACAAGAATCACTTTGACTCAATCACAACTAATGTGTATTCAACCGCCACATCATGGCAGACCACCTGAGAGAATGCAATTACACATTGGAGAAGCAATGCTAGAAGCACCTAATGGAGAATAATAATAATAATCTAGCGTTGGTCAATCAGCAGGAGCAGCCAACAACGACACGGACTAGACCATCCCAGAGGGTCTAGATGAACCCTCCACCTAGGAAAGCAAGGCTTGGATGGGGTCCCCGTTTAGACCGATAATGGACATAACCCCAGACCACAATGATCTAGGCAAAGTCGAGTGACTATCCCAACTGACCAATGAGAATGCATGGTGGCTACCCTAGAAGAACTCTCGGGAAGGGGAGACTAAATGTCAACAGGTCGCACTCCTATACCATCCCAGAGAGAGATGCAAACCCTCCCCCCCCCCCCCCCCGCCGAGATCAAGGTTGTCATGCACAGCTTGACCAGCTCCCACCTTTAAAAGCAAGGAACAACCTCCGGCCTGATGAAGAAGGTCGAGAGATAGGTCAAGCACAGGAAAGATCACTGGGAGGGGGGAGAGAGTCCCACCTATGACCGACCTTAGGGAAACCCTAAACAATGGAAGGGATTATGACCTACGAGACATTCTCAATTGAGTCGCTGTATCACAAGGTCAAAGAGAAGAAACTGGTCTTAAAGGGCAAGAGAGCTCGCTGAGAGCTCCTCTTGGGGAAAGGATACCCGCTCGACAAAGCCTACTCGAAAAGATAGGTAACAATGCTAAGGAGAGTGGCCCTCCCAGCCAATCAATAGAGAAATGGAAATCAAGAGATACAAAGCAGTGTGGACCTATTGGAACCTATGCCATTTGTCCACAGCATTAGGACTGCTCAGATGCCCCCAGGATTCAAAGCTCCACAAGTGGAGGCAAAATATGATAGCTTGGGGGAACCATTACAACACATAGATGAATACATTTCCTACATAGAAATGTTTGAGTACCTAGACCATGTTGAGTGTTATGCTTTCCGGTACCGAAAAAGCACAATCCTGATTCAAAGGAATTCCAGATTCAAGTATCTTGAGTTGGACTCAGCTAAAGGTGCTATTCTTGAAAAACTATCAAAGCGGTTAGAGATTTTAAAAAGACATCAATGATCTGTTCAACATCCAACAAAAGTTTGGTGAAAGAACGAGAAGCTACTACAATCGCTTCAATGATGAGGCAGTAGAGATCGAGCAAAAGAACAATGCCATCTATATCACTACCTTCAAGTAAGGATTGCGGGGAGGGTATGTAGCCCTTGGATAGGCAGAAGAGGCTGAGAAATTGATAAAGGTTGAAGAGACAACAGTCCAGAAGAAGTGATGGAGACCAAGCTCCATCAATACCACCGGGACCAATCACGAGGATGAGGGCATCAAAGATAAAGAAGGCATTGATGATATTTGTTCAAAATAAGGAAGATCGATTTGATTTCAAAGCCATGCTTGAGAGGAATAAACTTGAAGATGAAACAGAAGGTTTGAACCTATAGAATGCATATTCAATTCAAGGTCTTGAGGATGATGATGGGAGGATTCTAAATGAAGAACAAGTCATTTGAGACCTTAGATGTGAAGTCGGGAAGCCTAGGAAGGTTTGGAGTGAAGATGGCATGAGGTAAAACGAAGTTGGAGCAGTGATAGCACAAAAGAGCACTGAATGGCTTGAAACATTTCCATCCGGCCCTCTATAGTAGACCATCTGGAGTCGGATGCCTCCAGAAAGTGCTGAAAACAATCCAGCCTCCCATCTGATGCTATAGCACTTCAAACCGACACCGGATAGAGGCCAATCCTACCCATAAATGCGATGATATTCCCAAATTTGGCTGGTTTTCCTTCATTAGTTTTTGGTCCTTGACCATTTGTAAGACTTGTTTAGGGATTTATTTAGTTCTTCTTCTTACTTACACTATATATAGTCCCTTATATGTAATAGGAAAGAAGGAACTAAGATAAACAACTTTTCAATTAGAAACATTCCAAACACAAGATCAAACTTCATCTTTTATGAAGTGTTCTTTGAATTCCTCTTAGGGTTCTTAGTCACTACACCTTGGGCTTTCAATTACTTTGGGTGAGATATTGAATAGTCTCTACAAATCAAGAGGTTGGTTGTGTGGATTATTCTATAGAGGTCAACCTAATCTCCCACACAAATCTTTGATGAGTCCTTTCTTTAAACATTGATTGGTTTCTTGCTTGTGTTATAAGGACTTTCAACCTTCAAGGAATCACATCATCTTTTGGTATGAAAGCTTTGGTTGTCATCAAAGGTTTGACTATCTTATTTGCTTTCTTTGTTGTTAAGTGCTAAGATCATATTTGTTTCTTTGAAAATCCTACCGTCTATATGTGTTTTGTTGTTTTGTTCCTTTACAACTATCCTAGTATCTTCTTGTGATCTTTTGTGTTTGTTGAGTTGTTCAAAAAAAAAAAATTCTGCACAAAAAAGAATGAAAGAAAGTGCCAAATTTGAATGTTATTGTGAGATTTCTTGTTGAATACTATTGAAAAAAATTGATTCGGTTGAAGTTGAATTGAAGTTCTATTGTGATTAAATTGCTTATTATCTATCAAGTTTGAAATCAAGGGAATTGGGTTTGTTGAATTCATTGACAACTTGGATCACATTTTCAATGCCCTCTAGGTGTTTGATGAAATGCCTCTTTGAAAATTTCTTTAAATTCTAAGTGTTTGCTCTTTTTCATTGAATTGGTTGACCTTAATTCTTTGAAACTCTACTTCTTGACTCTTATTCGAAGATCATCAATTGATGAACTAATTGATTTGTGTGGGTCATTTTGGTATTCTTGCCTAAGTGATTTGCAATTGCTCTTATGAGTTGAGTAAGAACTTGATAGAGGAATTAGAGTGGAAAAAGGCATTAGGAGTGAGATCAATTGAGGGAGAAAAATCCAATTGAAAGAGGGAATCATGAGAGACATGTGAGGATAAACTTCCCCTGTTTTCTTGATTGTTTTTGAAGGCCCATTATGACACAAGGAGCTTCAGCATCTTCACAAGCATCAAATATGGGAGAAGACAATGTCATTCTATCCAAAATCTTGGAGAGAATGGAGAACATGACGAGGGAATTCTCCACAAACATGAGAGAATTACGAAGAGATGTCAACACTAGGATGGACCAATTTGAAGGGAGAATGGACACCATGGAGACCCTCCTCTAATTCCGCCTATGAGAAACCAAATGCCTCAAAGGGGAAGAGGAAGAGGACATCACCAACTAGCCCAACCAAGAAGAAGGAACTACCAAGAGCTACATAATGAAGAATAAAGTGCAAATGAAGAAGAATTTAATGAGTTCTATGTTGATGATAGACCAAGGAGACGAAGAAGAGAAGAAGAAGTTGACCAGAACTTGGGGAGCATCAAGCTAATGGTGCCACCCTTCCACGGAGGAGATGACCCCAATGCCTATTTGGATTGGGAAAGAAGAGTTGAATCCATATTTGAGTGCCACCACTACTCCGAAAAGAAGAAGATCAAACTTGCAATTGTAAGTTTCTCGAAGTATGCTATCTTTTGGTTGGATCACCTAGTGATAGCTAGGTGAAGACAAGAAGCACCACCTATTGAAAATTTTTAAGAAATGAAGAGTGCTTGTGAGGGTCAAAGACCTATGGCTCTATTGATATACAAGGAATCTTTATTTTCTAACACTCTTGACACTAACCCATCTTTCCCTAGTGTTGTTTCCCCCCTTTTGAGCTACCAAGAGACCTACCACCAATACAAGGAATTGAGCATCACATTGACCTTGTTCTAGGAACACCTCTCCCAAACAAGCCTGTTTGTAGGACAAACCCGGAGGAGGCCAAGGAAATGCATAGGCAAGTGGAGGAGCTGCTTCAAAGGGGATATGCGAGGGAGAGTATGAGCCCATGTGCCATTCTGGTCATGTTGGTGCCAAAGAAGGATGGCACGTGGAGAATGTGCATCGATTGTAGGACCATCAACAAGATAATGGTAAGGTATCGTTTTCCCATTCCTAGATTGGATGACATGCTAGATGAATTGAGTGGTAGCCAATATTTTTTCAAAATGGATATCAAGAGCGGTTATCATCAAATTCACTTGACGGAAGGGGATGAATAGAAAACAGCTTTTAAAACTAAACATGGCTTGTATGAGTGGCTTGTGATGCCTTTTGCACTAACTTATGCACCTCGTACATTTATGAGGTTAATGAATCATGTGCTTAGGGAGTGTATAGGCAAATTTTTTAGGGTATACTTTGATGATATCCTTGGTTATAGCATAAATGTAGAAGAGCATGTTGAGCACTTAAGGCTAGTCTTTGATATCCCTAGAAATGAATGACTATATGCTAATTTGAGTAAATGTACTTTTTTCTTAGCAAAAATTACTTTTCTTGGATATGTTGTTTCTTCTAATGGTGTTCAAGTGGATGAGGAGAAAATCAAAGCAATCAAAGAATGGCCTACACCTAAAAGCGCTAGTGAGGAATGAAGTTTCCATGGGTTGGCTTCATTCTAAAGGAGGTTTGTACCTAACTTTAGTACTATAGTAGCCCGTCCTACGGAAATGATCAAGGTGAAGTTTAAGTTTGGGTGGGAGAGTAAACAAGAAAAGGCTTTTCAATTGCTAAAATCCAAGCTTGCATGCTCCTCTATCCTTTCTCTCCCCAATTTCTCTAAGGTTTTTAAAATTGAATGTGATGCTTCGAGGGTGGGTATAGGAGCAGTATTGATGCAAGGGGGTTAGCCTATAGCCTGCTTTAGTGAAAAATTAAATGGGGCAACCTTGAATTATTCTACCAATGACAAAGAGTTATTTGCTTTGGTTAGGTCCTTGAGAAATTGGCAACACTACCTTTGGCCAATTGAGCTCGTGACACACACCGATCATGAGTCCCTAAAGCATTTAAAGGGGCAAATCAAGCTAAGCAAGAGGCATGAGGAATGGGTGGAGTATATCGAGCTGTTTCCCAATGTGATCAAGTATAAACAAGGTAAAGAAAATGTGGTAGCGGATGCACTCTTAAGGAGGTATACTTTGCTTTCTACTCTTAACTTTAAATTACTTGGCTTTGAGTTTATGAAGGAATTGTATGCTAATGATGATGATTTTAAGGATTTGTATCATACTTGTGAAAAGGGTGCTTGTGACAAGTTTTATGTACATGATGGTTTTTGGTTTAAGGAAGGCAAATTATGTGTGCCTAAATGTTCAATGAGGAGATTATTTGTTGTTGAAAGTCATGGGGGTGGCTTAGTGGGTCATTTTGGCATCTCTAAAACTTTGATTATTTTGCAAGAGCATTTTTATTGGCTACATATGAAAAGGGATGTTGAGAAAATTTGTTCTAGTTGCATTGTGTGCAAAAAGGCTAAATCAACAATTAAGCCACATGGACTCTATATGCCTTTTCCTACTCTGAGTGCACCTTGGGTGGATATTTCTATGGGTTTTGTGTTGGGATTGCCTAGGTCAAGAAGATGTAAGGATTCTATTTTTGTGGTTGTTGATAGGTTCTCTAAGATGGATCATTTTGTTGCTTGCGCTAAGAGTGATGATGCTCATCATGTAGCTGATTTGGTCTTTTAAGAAGTTGTGCGCTTGCATGGAATTCCTAGAACAATTGTTAGTGATAGAGATAATAAGTTTCTAAGTCATTTTTGGAAGGTATTGTGGGGTAAACTTGGGACTAAATTACTATTCATTTCCACTTGTTACCCACAAACCAATGGCCAAAAGGAAGTGGTTAATAGAACTTCGGGAACTTTGTTAAGGGCTACAATAAAAAAGAACTTGAAATCTTGGGAGGATTGTTTTCCATTTATTGAATTTGCTTATAATGGATGCATACATTCCTCTACTCATTATTCTCCCTTTGAATTGGTATATGGTGTTAATCCTTTGACTTCTTTGCCTCTAAATGAATTGTGTAGTTTAGATGGAAAGAAGAAGGCGGAATTGGCCAAGAGCTTGCATGTTAAGGCGAGGGATAACATCAATGCACAAAACCAAGAGTATGCCAAGCAACATAACATGATGTGAATTCTAGAATTATGGCTGGAATTTCAACATCCATCTATCCAAACCCAAGGTCACTCATAATCTGAAATTTTGCCCAAGACTTTAACAAGAGATTCAAGTTAGTGACTAATGACCATGATTGTCTTCCAATATGATCTATTAGTTTGGATTTCTTCAACCTAAATCAATTACCCTAGCCAAGTATTGATAAACTCTAAAGTTTTACTAAGATCCCTAGAAGAGCCTTAGTTAAATCTCGGTCAAAAACCATTTTGAATCCATTTGGAATTCAATCAAATTTTTGAAAAGTGTTTGTCAAGTTAATTGTTTTAATGCAATACAAATGATGGACTATTTATAGGCTCAGCCCCAAACATGAATAGGGACTTATCGGGCCTCTTAAGCTAGCTTAGAACATAAAGATAGCAGCTAACAGTGAGTGGAAAAGTCCAACTCAAGTCAAGATAACTAGGCTGCAAAAACAGAGGATCAAAACCGAAAATTTCTGGCAGTTTTCACCAATCTGTCCAGCTCATGCAGACTCACTTCCAGAGCTTCAAATGGCTTGATTTCTTGTTTAATCACTCCTCCTTGATGTCTTCTATCATCCACATGTTGAACTCTTTCCTTGGTTCGGCCTCCATTGACGGTTGTGCTTCAAACAATGTTGTAAAGTCTAGCAAAGTCTCAACACATTTGCTGAAAGTTTCAGCCTTGTTCATTCAATTTCCAACCTTTCAATGTCTTCTTATTCCCTATATAAGTCTTCATACTTGAATACATTACAAGGTTCTTCAACTTGCCAATCATCTTCAAGCATAACTTCTTCAATCTCATCAACAACTTCAAGTTGTTCTTCATGGTCTAGCTTCAATACCATCCTTGCTACTTTCATCCTCAAACTCCCATGCTTCTATACTTGAAATATTGATCTTTGTATAGAACTCCCAATCATTATTAATATCATCTTCAATCTCCAGCAAGGCTTTCTTCATTCTTGATCTTCCAACCTTGTATTTGAAATACAAGCTCTTGTACATAAACTCTTGTATTCCATAATCATCTTCATATGAGATCTTCCATGAATTATCCCACACCATGTATGCTCCTTGATCTCCATCATAACAAGGGATTGAAGGCCATTGACTTTGAAGATTTTGATTGGGTATGGATGCATTTCCAGAAGAAGTGTTTTCCACATCTCCGCAAGTCCAAGCTTGATCCACGAGGAGAAGGTCCCTTCCAAGTCCTAGCAAAAATCAACGACAATGCTTACAAGATCGATCTTCTAGGTAAGTATCAAGTTAGTGCCACCTTTAACGTTAGTGACTTGTCTCCCTTTGATGTAGATGATGGTGATTTGAGGACGAATACTTTTGAAGAGAGAGGGGTGATGGAGACCAAGCTCCATCAATGCCAACGGGACCAATCATGAGGATGAGGGCATCAAGGATGAAGAAGGCATTGACAATATTTGATCAAAACAAGGAAGAACGATTTGATTTTGAAGCCATGCTCGAGAGGAATAAAGTAGAAGATGAAACAGAAGGTTTAAAGCTATGGATTGCATATTCAATTCAAGTCCTTGAGGATGATGATGGCAGGATTCTAAATGAAGAACAAGGCATTGGAGACCTAAGAGATGAAGTTGGGAAGCCTATGAAGGCTTGGAATGATGATAGCACGCGAGAGCACTAAATGCTTTGAAACAAGGCCATCCGGGGCCGGATGCCTCGAGAAAGTGCTGAAAACAATCCGGCCTCCCATTCAGTGCTGCAACACTTCAAGCCAGTGCCAAACAGAGGCCAATCCTGCTCACCAATTCAATGATATTCCCAAATTCTACCTGTTTTCCTTCATTTGTTTTCGGTCCTTGACCACTTGTAAGACTTGTTTAGGGCTTTATTAAGGGTTTCTTATTACTTACACTATATATAGTCCCTTACAATTAATAGGAAAGAAGGAACTAAGAAAAACAACTTTTCTATTGGAAACATGCCAAACACAAGATCACACTTGGTCTTTTATGAAGTGTTCTTTGAATTCCGCTTAGGGTTCTTAGTCACTACACCTCAGGCTTTTAATTACTTTGGGTGAGGTATTGAATAGTCTCTACAAATAAAGAGGTTGGTTGTTGTGGATTATTCTACGAAGGTCAACCTAATCTCCCACTCAAATTTTTGATGATTCCTTTCTTTAAACTTTGATTGGTTTCTTGCTTGTGTGAAAAACTCCTTCAACCTTCAAGGAATCACATCAAGCAAATTCCCAGGTTTGCCTCAGCCACTAAAAACCAATAAAGGGTGTCCAAAAAGTCCTCAGACCTCGAAAAGAGATAGGAACGACTCTCACTCAAAAGGAGAGTCCATAGACAAGAAGAGAAAGACCATTCCAAAAATGGAGACCACTCACCACACAACCTCACGGGCAGAGATACTAGTGGTCATGGAAAAGAAGGGTCTCCTGAAGCCACCAAGACCTCTCAAAACTCCCCTGGCTAAGAGAGACGGGCAAAATTTTGTCACTATCACAAGGACCATGGCCACCTCACGAATGACTGCTTCAACCTCAAGAGCAATATTGAGAGGCTAGTAAAGGAGGAGCACTTGCAAAAGTTCCTAGCAAGGAACACGGGGTCCCGCAAATGCACCTGTAGTAGCTGCACACAACCAGTGACCTCCAGTAGGAGAGATAAATGCCATAGAAAGAAGGTCAAAGCGAGTACAAAGGGAAGATTCAGAACTCTTAACAATGTCGTTCCAGATTGGGAACTTCCTAGTACGCAAGATACTGGTTGACACCAGGACTGCAATAATTGTCTTATACAAAAGGTATTTGACCAAATGGTTAGAGATAGATGCTTGTTGATAAAGTCAGACACTTCCCTGACCAACTTTAACGATAGCACGACCTATATAGAAGGGATCCTACATGTTCCAACTACGGTCCATGCGAATGGTAGGGGAGTCATTGAGGTCATGGACTGGCTGGTGATCGATGCTCCTAGAACCTATAATGCAATCCTGGGAGGAAGAGGGGTTGTGGACCTGAAAGCAGAGATTTCTTTGTTGAACTACTGCAAGAAGATCCAAGTTGGAGAAGCCTGGGTCATCCTAGAATTAGATAGGGAGCTCACTATAGAATGCTACCTTGTCGATGATGAGCTCAAGCAGGAAGATTTCATCGAACTCCCGAAGAGGGAACATGAATTCAGAATTCAAGTGGCCAGTAGAGGAGAAAATGTTTTCCTCAATCCGGAATTCCTTGGGAAAATGATAAAGATAGGTGAGCTTTTACCTTCCAAGATTAATGGGAAGCTCGTTGACTCCCTATAAGAATATCTGAAAGTCTTTGCCTAGCGACCTACAAACGAAAATGACCTTTGCTCCAGAGCAAAATGTGGTCATGCCCTTAGAGGTCCAAGGACTTCTCGGCGCTAGAAATTTAATAGTGTACCCAGATTCTACGGGACAATTTTTGATTTCCTGCAGCTCTTGAATGATCGGCTCGGTCGGAAACAAAATTCGTCCAAGTTGGTTTTCGAAAACTTGATGAGAACTAAGATTGGATGTTTTCTCTGATCACTCACAAGTCAAACACAATTGAATTTTCAATTCAAGGCAATAAGAAATTAGAAGAAAACAAGGACACAAATTTTCGTTCTATTTTGGAAATCAAATAAAGAAATCATAAATAACAAAGTACGATTATAACGAGAACCTAAAACAACTTATATATGGTGTTAACCCTAAACCTAAAAGCAAAAGGAAAAGTAAAGGGTGGAAACCGTAAGCCTAATAGCAATAGTTAACCCTAAACCTAATAGTAATAGTAAATGAAAAATTAATAAATCCTAATATGAAACAGAAAAGATGAAAAAAACCCTAATTAAAAAAAAAAAAAAAACCCTAACTAATGCTAATAAACCCTAATTCGGCCGTGCTGGCTAATGGGCCTTGAAGCAATTTGGACCGGCTAACCCTAATTTGGTTGCTAGGCCTGAAGCCGTTTAGACCGGCAGACTGCTATAGCTTTTGCTGGAGTGGGCTTGATTGTCGCGGCTTGTTGATCCGAGTTGGTCTGGACCAAAGCAACCCGCTTCTGGGATGCCTTAGCTTGCACATTAACGTCCTGGTTTCATTGGTCCTCAACATCCTTGAGTTGGATCAGTTAGCTGATGTCCTTATCCCTCTCGCCTTCCTCTGAAAAGCATGTCCTCACGCTTGAGTTCTCACCTGTATAAGGGGTCAAATGTTTGACATTAAAAACATCAGAAATAAAAACATCTTCAGGTAGCTCCACCCTCTAGGCGTTGTCACCAAACTTCTCCAGCACCTGACACAGTCCGATCTTCTTCGACATGAGCTTGTGGTAAGCTCCTTGACGATAGCTCTCCCTCGACAAATAAACCCAGCCGAGATCACCAACCTCAAAAGATTGTGCTCTACATTTCTGGTTTACACTTGCTTTGATATCAGTTGTGAGACCTTTGTTACATTCAATCTCAAGAGATAAAGGAATTAAATTGTCGTTCAGTAATTCACTAGGGAACCCCTATTCAAGATTTATTCCATTCACTAAACTCTTCTTCTCTTGGGAGGAAGTAGATCTAATGACTCCTAACAAGAAGCAAATTCGAGAAACTAGGTCCATGAATCACAGACCAAAAGCAGGCACCGCAAGAGATACTCTACACATTTGTCCCTAGTATCTTTGGAGATGAGGCAGTCAAGAAGAACCTAATGATCATAATGCATCTCTGCAAGAAATAAATTAAATAGGCCTATAGGATTGAGTAGGTCTAAAACAAGGTGAACTATGTCATTCTTTGCCATTGAAATTCCCAATTCGACTACCCTTGAGTAAAATGGCAGACAAAATATTTGCAAGAGCATTTAAAATAGAATATCATCCGCATGCATGTATAACTGAAGGAAGGATAATGCAAAGTCCGTGCAACTTGTAGAATATGTTTCATCATCCACAAACATATCACAAGGCAGGTGCCTCTGAAGCCACTTTTGGAGCTCAAATAGAGCTTCACCACTAGAACATTTAAAATTGAGATTAAATATCAAGGAAGAATCTGAGCTTGTCAATGCCAATTCCTCATCATATCACCCTTTCATGTTCAACAGGGTAAAGGAACACCTGAGGAAAAGGAAAACAACTAGTCTTTGCAACTGACAAGATGAAATTCTCTATATTTGTCCTTTCAATTCATTAGTCCAGAATGCCGAGCCTTCTAGACAGTCATCCTGATTAGGCTCTACTACCTCTAATGGTTCTGACAACAGATCTTGACAGTGTTTCTTAATAAGGTCCATCCATGAAACAAGAACAGAATGCTTCAGGTCAATTGCAAAACTAAGCCTCATCATTAGCATCAAAATCTTGTGTCTTAAGAATTTGGAGATATGGACATTGTCCAAATTTTCTAACTTTGCAATGCTACCTTCTAAAATTTTGGGAATGCAGCTTTTGATTTCATAAATAACTTGAAGCTTGTAAGAAACAATATCAACTTCATTAGGCCATCTTATCCAAGCTAAGGAAGAGAAGAGTTGGAGAAGATAACCAATGAAGATAGTAATTGACTTCAGTTGAGGTTCATCTCTACGTAGTGACACATCTCTAATCGGGCATTCCGAAGACATGCTGTTTGAGATATCATACGCTTCAAATAGCATCCCAAGGTAGTTTTGAAATTGCATCAATAATGTAATGTAGGAATTCTTACAAAAAGTTGTTCTTCAACTTCAGTTTCTATATATTACGTAGAACTGGAATCATGGCAGTTGTTGTTATACAGCTAGCATTTTCAAGTTTCAGCTTCAAGGGTAGAATAGAATCTAATGAATCAAAATCAGAATTGGTCTTCATAACCTAATGTCCTGCAGGAGATGAAAGATTGCTGTGAAGTGAAATTTTCAAGCTGTAGAACAATAAGTGAATCAATTCATGCCAACCCATTTTAGATGCAATTAGAAACCACGAAATAGCTAGAGGAATGTTGCCCACTAAATGTTGTTGATGGAGCTCAAGAGTGGACAAAGGGTCACCCCTAAATGGAAAGGACTACAATGACAGCAACTTGAGAAGAAAGTAAATAAGTCACCAAAGTGGGTTATGCCTGGGGAAGAACTCCGATGCCTAAGTTAGTATTCTGAGAGTAATCTTGTGCAATTAATTCCCCAAAAGACCATCCTCTTCCATAGATTGATTATAATTGGTTATATATGGAGAAGAAATTAGTTACGTCTTAGATTAGGCATCTTCTATCACTAAACAATAGGCATTTAGGATAATTCTGAGATCATATCAGATCTAGCCAATTACTCATGGAATCGTGGAGTTTAACTTGGTTGGGATATCTTGCCATTCAAGTCTCTATCAAGAGCTATGAGCTCGCGAACCGACCTCCAGACCAACTTCGCGACCTGCTCGTTTATATCGAGGGTCTCAATTATCTCTTCTGGGATTGCACGCCAAGTCATCGTAGGTTCATGGAAGATGTTAGGAGTCATGCACAATTAGTCGCGGCATTTAAGATGTATAAGACCGATTGGAATTTACTAGGTCGAATGTCGTGGTTAGGTAAGACCTCTCTCGAGCTCATTTAGGAGGTCAAGTACCTTGGAGGTCAGTGGTCGCTATCCACCTGCCCTTGTTGACTTTGTGAGCCTGACTTTCAGGTTTTTGGGCCTTAAGCCCATTTGGGTTGACTTTGTCCTTGTCGTACCTGTTTCTCCCATCATTACCCCCGTTTAGGCCTAGCGAGCTCTAACATTGTGGCTCCTAGACTACCATTTTAAGGTTGTGACCCTTGAGGGGTCGTGCTGTTTTACTCTGCAATGGTTATCTTTGGAGGAAACTTGCCTCTTCAACTTTGGAAAGTTGACTTGTCCAGTTTTGGAAAAAACTGACCCGTTCAAATTTGGAAAGCCGCCAAAATTGAGATTTGGAATTTCACTCCATTCAATTTTTGGAAAGTTGCCCCATTTTAGTTTTGGAAGGTCGCTCCATTCAGTAGCCCTAGAGACTCCTTATCTCATATAAATTAGAAGTCCTCAAATTTTTGGATTTACCTAAACTCTCAGATAGCTTGCAAGAACTCAAATTTACAATGTCTTCTTCCATAATACCTTCTGCTTTTTTCCTTCTTTGTTCGAGCGATCTAGTAACTCAGGACAACTTCCCCTTTTCATCTCCAAGGAATTTACCGAGTGAGTTTTCTAACTCTTGAAAAACTTTTATCTCTCTTATTTTTTTGGCATAGAGATGTCTTCTGCATCTAACACTCCTTCTCTCCATTTTGGAGAGGTAGCTCCCTGCTGATTTGGAGAGTGGGGTTTTCTACTCCCCTCAAATTTCTGTTAACGCTCCATCTAACAAAAGCCAGGTCTATGAAGTCTCCAAGGTAGAAGCTTACTCTGTGCCTTCTTCCTTAGACTCCACTGGTTTTTTGAAATCAATGGGGAGAGGGAGTTGGAGAAAGGTAACATAGTAGCCGCTGTGGAGGTTGAACGCCCTTACAGCAAGTGTAATAGGCGCATAGTCCTTTGCATTTCTAGCCTCAGGGGAGGTATTCTTCTACCTTTCCTACACCTTCTCTTCTTAGATGTTGCTTATTTCTGGGGTTATCCCCTTGCTCAGCTTGTCCCAAATTCAACCTTGCTCGTAGTTGCTTTCATAGCAACCTGCCATCTTTACATAGTTCTAGTTTCTTTGGAGCTCTTTAGGAGCTTCTAAAAGTTGGGTATCTCCTCAGTGTCCAAAAATGCCCTCGAAAGGGTACCTCCAATTCAATCCTAGGTACAAATTAATTGGACCTTTTTAGTCCTCGATAGGGGAATGGAAAAACCTCTTTTTTTTTGCCTGTCTCGCAAACCATTTAGTTCGATCTAAGCCCTGTTTGGATTGGAATCTGTACTGCTCTTTCTTCAATGACATTCCTGACCTGTTTGGTGAGTTGATAAAGTATAGCGACACCCTGATCAACTTGGCAAATTCTGCTAACGTCAAGGTTGGGTGTACCTCCCCTGTAAGGCCTGAAACCTTCCTTCATCCTGCTGGACTAGGGAGCCCAGCAGAGCACGACCTTCCCTCGATTAGGGAAGCCATGGGGATTCCCCCCTCTGGTAGGGAATTTTTCTGCTTTTGTTTACTAATTCTGGTCGCCGTAGCAGTAGGTGTGCGGCATCTATCGCCACCACATCACAACAAATAACACTAGTATACTACGGCCCAATTGAGAATTCTACCCTGCCTGCATCTCTGATCTACCCGCACTTCTGTCTCTTTGTTCAACCAAAAGAGTTTGTCGGGCTCAGTATGTGGCTCCGTCTTCAAACTTAGTTTCTGAACAACTACCTGTGAAATTACGTTTTCACAACTTCCCGTGTCTATGATACCAATTGACGCAAAACAGAAACTATGGTGGGAAAACAAAACCTCAACTGCAATCAACTTCAGTCGAAAGTCTTTTACAGGAAAGGGCGACTCAAGAATAAAACGACAATATTCTAGAGACACTATGATAATCGAATTGTATTGAATGAGAAAACTCAAAGCTTCAAAAACATCAAAGTCGGCTGAAAATCTTGCAAAAAGGGCAACAAACAAACCCTAAACCGATTGTACAAAAAATTACGAAAAGACCCCAAAAGTTTATAAAAAGTACGGAAAACTAGAAAATGGCCCAAAAGTCCATCCAGATGACCCCGGATGGCCAAAACACAGCCTAGGTCACAGCAAAGCAGTTAGTATTGCTCAATGGACCATCCCGAATTAACCCGTCAAATTTGAGCCCATTCGGGCGCTCCCACTACTTTTCAGTTTTTAAGATTCGGCCCCACAAACTTTTCCAATCAACTCTGATTGCCTTAAAACTTCTCCTGCAGCCTCTTGGACCTGTGTGGGCCCTCCTGAATATCTTCTTTGGCCAGCTCCGCATTAGGCTCCCCCTTACAGAAGAGTGTGTCCTGAAACTCGGATTGTCCCCATGAAAACGGCATAGGTGTTGTACGTTGAAAACATCAGAAATGCAGCGATCATCAGGAAGCTCATGCCGATAAGCATTGGTTCCCAGCTTCTCCAAAACTTGACAAGGGCTGATTTTCTGGTCTTTAAGTTTGTGATAGGTACCCAATGGAAAAGCTTCTTGGTCAATGTCACCCATACGAGATCTGCCACCTTGAATTGAACATCTTCTCGAGCCTGGTCTGCCTCTTTTTTGTAACGTGTATAATTTCGCTCCAAGTTGGACTTCACCACAGCGTGGACGGTCTGCATATCCACAATGCGTTCCTCCACATTCTTACACACCATCCCATCATCAAAATCCACTGCAAACCAAACCTCGGCTTCACCAATCTTTGCCTCAAACTCCTTGCGGGGTACACAAATAATAGCCTTCTTTCATTCTACAAAAGAATCTCGCATTGGTTGCAATACCACATTCTTGCCTCCTCTGTTAATGGTATAGCAGTGCATAAATCCGTCATATACCACCTTGTTTTCATACTGACATGGTTGCCCTAGCAGTAGGTGTGCGACATCTATCGGCACCACATCACAATAAATAACACAAGTATACTATGACCCAATCGAGAATTCTACCCGGCCCGCATCTCTGATCTATCCTCACGTCTGTCTCTTTGTTCAACCAACCAAGTTTGTAGGGCTCAGTATGTGGCTCCGTCTTCAAACTTAGTTTCTGAACAGCTTCTTGTGAAATTACATTTTCACAACTTCCCGTGTCTATGATACCACTTCACGCAAAACGAAAACTATGTTGGGAAAACAGAACCTCAACTGCAATCAACTTCACTCGAAAGTCTTTTGCAGGAATGGGCGACTCAAGAATAAAACAAGAATATTCTTGAGACACTATGATAATCGAATTTTATTGAATGAGAAAACTCAAAGCTTCAAAACATCAAAGTCAGCTAAAAATCATACAAAAATGGCAATAAATAAACCCTAAACCGAACGTAGAAAAATTTATGAAAAGACCCCAAAAGTTTATAAAAATAACAGAAAACTAGAAAATGGCCAAAAGTCCATCCAGAAGACCCCGGATGGCCAAAAAACTGCTTAGCTCACAATAAACCTGTGAGTATTGCTCATAGGACCATCCCGGATGGGCCTTTCAAATTTGAACCCATTCGGACTCTCCCACAACTTATCAGTTTTTACGATCAACTCCGATTGCCTTGAAACTTCCCCTGCAGCCTCTTGGACCTGTGTGGGCCCTCTTGAATATCTTCGTTGGCCAGCTCCGCATCAGGCTGCCCCACTTCAGAAGAGTTTGTCCTCAAACTCAGATTGTCCCCATGAAAACGGGATAGATGTTGTACGTTGAAAACATAGGAAATGCAAAGATCATCCGGAAGCCCAAGCCGATAACCGTTTGTTCCCAGCTTCTACAAAAACTTGACAGGGGCCGATCTTCCAGTCTTTATGTTTGTGATAGGTACCCAACGGAAATCGCTCCTTGGTCAATGTCACCCACACGAGATCTCCCATCTCGAATTGAACATCTCGTCGAGCCTAGTCTGCCTCTTCTTTGTAACGTGTATGATTTCGTTCCAAGTTGGACTTCACCGTAGCGTGGATGGCCTGCAAATCCACAATGCGCTCCTCCACATTCTTAGACACCATCCCATCATCGGAATCCACTGCAAAACAAACCTCAGCTTCACCAATCTCTACTTCAAACTCCTTGCGAGGTACACAAATAATAGCCTTCTTTCCTTCTATAAAAGAATCTCGCACTGGTTGCAATACCACCTTCTTGCCTCCTCTGTTAATGGTATAGTAGTGCGTAAATCCGTCATATACCACCTTGTTGTCATACTGCCATGGTCGCGCTAGCAGTAGGTGTGCAGTATCCATCGACACCACATCACAATAAATAACACAAGTATACTGTGGCCCTATCGAGAATTCTACCCTGCATTCTGATCTTCCTGCACTTCTGTCTCTATGTTCAACCAACCGAGTTTGTACGTCTCAGTATGTGGCTCCGTCTTCAAACTTAGTTTCTGAACAGCTTCCTGTGAAATTACGTTTTCACAACTTCTCGTGTCTATGATACCATTTGATGCAAAATGGAAACTGTGGTGGGAAAACAGAACCTCAACTGCAATCAACTTCACTCGAAAGTCTTATACAGGAAAGGGCGACTCAAGAATAAAACGAAAATATTCTTGAGACACTATGATAATCGAATTTTATTGAATGAGAAAACTCAAAGCTTTAAAAACAACAAAGTCTGCTAAAAATCTTACAAAATGGGAAATAAATAAACCCTAAACCGACAGTAGAAAAAATTACGAAAAGACCAAAAAAGTTTATAAAAATTACAGAAAAACTAGAAAAAGGCCCAGAAGTCCATCCAGATGACCCCGGATGGCCAAAAAAAAGTCTAGGTCTCAACAAAGCAGAGAGTATTGCTCAATGGACCATCCCAAATTAAACCGTCAAATTTGAGCCCATTCGGGCGCTCCCACAGCTTTTCAGTTTTTAAGATTCAGCCCCACAAACGTTTCCAATCAACTCCGATTGCCTTAAAACTTTTCCTGCAGCCTCTTGGACCTGCGTAGGCCGTCTTGAATAATTTCGTTGGCCTGCTCCTCATCAGGCTCCCCCTCTTCAGACGAGTTTGTCCACAAACTCGGATTGTCCAAATGAAAATGGGATAGATGTTGTACGTTGAAAACATCAGAAATTCAGAGATCATCCGGAAGCTCAAGCCGATAAGCATTGGTTCCCAGCTTCTCCAAAACTTGACAGGGGCCAATCTTCCGGTCTTCAAGTTTGTGATAGGTACCCAATGGAAATCGCTCCTTGGTCAATGTCACCCACATGAGATCTCCCACCTCGAATTGAACATCTCGTCGAGCTTGGTTTGCCAATTATTTGTAACGTGTATAATCTCGCTCAAAGTTGGACTTCACCACAGCGTGGAAGGCCTGCAAATCCACAATGCGCTCCTCCACATTCTTAGACACCGTCCCATCATCGGAATCCACTACAAAACAAAGCACGGCTTCACCAATCTCTACCTCAAACTCCTTGCGGGGTACACAAATAACAGCCTTCTTTCCTTCTATAAAAGAATCCCGCATTGGTTGCAATACCACCTTCTTGCCTCCTCTGTTAATGGTATAGCAGTACGTAAATCCTTCATATAGCACCTTGTTGTCATACTGCTATGGTCGCGCTAGCAGTAGGAGTGCAGCATCTATCGGCACCATATCACAATAAATAACACAAGTATACTGCGGCCCAATCGAGAATTCTACCCTGCCTGCATCTCTGATCTACTAGCATGTTTGTCTCTTTGTTCAACCAACAAAGTTTGTCACGCTAAGTATGTGGCTCCGTCTTCAAACTTAGTTTCTGAACAGCTTCCTGTGAAATTACGTTTTCACAACTTCCCGTGTCTATCATACCAATTGACGTAAAACGGAGACTATGGTGGGAAAATAGAACCTCAACTGCAATCAACTTCACTCAAAAGTCTTTTACGGGAAAGGGCGACTCAAGAATGAAACGACAATATTCTTGAGACACTATGATAATCGAATTTTATTGAATGTGAAAACTCAAAGCTTCAAAAACATCAAAGTCGGCTTAAAATCTGACAAAAAGGGCAATAAATAAACCCTAAACCGAAAGAAGAAAAAATTATGAAAAGACCCCAAAAGTTTATAAAAATTAAAGAAAACTAGAAAATGGCCGAAAAGTCTATCTAGATGACCCCGAATGGCCAAAAAATGGCCTAGGTCACAGCTAAGCCGTTAGTATTGCTCAATGGACCATCCCGGATTGACCCGTCAAATTTGAGCCCATTCGGGCGCTCCCACTACTTTTTAGTTTTTATGATTCGGCCCCACAAACTTTTTCGATCAACTCCGATTTCCCTAAAACTTCCCCAGCAGCCTTTTGGACCTGCGTGGGCCCTCCTGAATATCTTCGTTGACCAGCTCCGCATCAGGCTGCCCCTCTTCAGAAGAGTTTGTCCTCAAACTCGGACTGTCCCCATGAAAACGGGATAGATGTTGTACATTGAAAACATCAGAAATGCAGAGCTCATTCGGAAGCCCATGCCGATAAGCATTGGTTCCCAGCTTCTCCAAAATCTTGACAAGGGCCGATCTTCCGGTGTTTAAGTTTGTGATAGGTACCCAATGAAAATCGCTCCTTGGTCAATGTCACCCACATGAGATCTCCCACCTCGAATTGAACAACTCATCGAGCCTGGTCTGCCTCTTATTTGTAACGTGTATAATCTCGCTCCAAGTTGGACTTCACCACAGCGTGGATGGCTTGCAAATCCACAATGCTCTCCTCCACATTCTTAGACACCGTCCCATCATCGGAATCCACTACAAAACAAAGCTCGGCTTCACCAATCTCTACCTCAAACTCCTTGCGGGGTACACAAATAATAGCCTTCTTTCCTTCCATAAAAGAATTCTGCATTGGTTGCAATACCACCTTCTTGCCTCCTCTGTTAATGGTATAGCAGTGCGTAATTCCGTCATATACCACCTTGTTGTCATACTGCCATGGCCGTCCTAGCAGTAGGTGTGCGGCATCCATCGGCACAACATCACAATAAATAACACAAGTATACTGAGGCCCAATTGAGAATTCTACCCGGCCTGCATATCTGATCTGCCGCACTTCTGTCTCTTTGTTCAGCAAACCGAGTTTGTAGGGCTCAATATGTGGGTCCGTCTTCAAACTTAGTTTCTGAACAACTTCCTGTGAAATTACATCTTCACAACTTCCCGTGTCTATGATACCATTTGACACAAAACGGAAATTGTGGTGGGAAAACAGAACCTCAACTGCAATCAACTTCACTCGAAAGTCTTTTACAGGAAAGGGCGACTCAAGAATAAAACGACAATATTCTTGAGACACTATGATAATCCAATTTTATTGAATGAGAAAACTCAAAGCATCTAATACATCAAAGTCGGCTGACAATCTTACTAAAACGGTAATAAATAAACCTTTAACCGAAAGTAGAAAAAATTCAAAAAAGAACCAAAAAGTTTCTAAAAATAACAGAAAACTAGAAAATGGCCCGAAAGTCCATCCAGATGACCCCGGATTGCCAAAAAACGGCCTAGGTCACGGTAGAGCTGTTAGTATTGCTCAATGGACCATCTCGGATCGACCCGTCAAATTTGAGTCCATTCGGGCACTGCCACAACTTTTCAGTTTTTACGATTCAGCCCCACAAACTTTTCTGAGCAACTCCGATTCCCTTGTAACTTCTCCTGCAGCCTCTTGGACCTGCGTGGGTGCTCCTGAATATCCTCATGGGCCAGCTCAGCGTCAGACTCCCCCTCTTCAGAAGAGTTTATCCTCAAACTCGGATTGTCCCCATGAAAATGGGATAGATGTTGTACATTGAAAACATCAGAAATGCAGAGATCATCCGCAAGCTAAAGCCGGTAAGCATTGGTTCCTAGCTTCTCCAAAAATTGATAAGGGCCGATCTTCCGGTCTTTAAGTTTGTGATAGGTACCCAAAGGTAATCGCTCTTTGGTCAATGTCACCCACACGAGATCTCGCACCTCGAATTGAGCATCTTGTTGAGCCTGGTCTGCCTCTTCTTTGTAACGTGTATAATTTCGCTCCAAGTTGGACTTCTCCGCAGCGTAGAATGCCTGCAAATCCACAATGCGCTCCTCCACATTCTTACACCCCATGCCATCATCGAAATCCACTGCAAAACAAACCTCGGTTTCAATAATCTTTGCCTCAAACTCCTTGTGGGATACACAAATAACAGCCTTCTTTCCTTCTGCAAAAGAATCCCTCATTGGTTACAATACCACCTTCTAGCCTCCTCTGTTAATGGTATAGCAGTGCGTAAATCCTTCATATACCACCTTGTTGTCATACTGCTATGGTCGCGCTAGCAGTAGGAGTGCAGCATCTATCGGCACCATATCACAAAAAATAACACAAGTATACTGCGGCCCAATTGAGAATTCTACCCTGCCTGCATCTTTTATCTACCCGCATGTCTGTCTCTTTGTTCAACCAACAGAGTTTGTCAGGCTAAGTATGTGGCTCCGTCTTGAAACTTAGTTTCTGAACAGCTTCCTGTGAAATTACGTTTTCACAACTTCCCGTGTCTATCATACCAATTGACGAAAAACGGAGACTATGGTGGGAAAATAGAACCTCAACTGCAATCAACTTCACTCGAAAGTCTTTTACAGGAAAGGGCGACTCAAGAATGAAACGACAATATTCTTGAGACACTATGATAATCGAATTTTATTGAATGAGAAAACTCATAGCTTCAAAAACATCAAAGTCGGCTGAAAATCTTACAAAAAGGGCAATAAATAAACCCTAAACCGAAAGAAGAAAAAATTACGAAAAGACCCAAAAGTTTATAAAAATTAAAGAAAACTAGAAAATGCCCGAAAAGTCTATCTAGATGACCCCGAATGGCCAGAAAACGGCCTAGGTCACAGCTAAGCGGTTAGTATTGCTCAATGGACCATCCCAGATTGACCCGTCAAATTTGATCCCATTCGGGCGCTCCCACTACTTTTCAGTTTTTATGATTCGGCCCCACAAACTTTTTCGATGAACTCCGATTACCATGAAACTTCCCCTGCAGACTCCTGGACCTGCGTGGGCCCTCCTGAATATCTTCGTTGGCTAGCTCCGCATCAGGCTGCCCCTCTTTAGAAGAGTTTGTCCCCATGAAAACGGCATAGATGTTGTACGTTGAAAACATCAGAAATTCAGAGATCATCCGGAAGCTCAAGCCGATAAGCGTTGGTTCCCAGCTTCTCCAAAACTTGACAGGGGCTGATCTTCCGGTCTTTAAGTTTGTGATAGGTACCCAATGGAAATCGCTCCTTGGTCAATGTCACCCACATGAGATCTCCCACCTCGAATTGAACATCTCGTCGAGCCTGGGCTGCCTCTTATTTGTAACGTGTATAATCTCGCTCCAAGTTGGACTTCACCACAGCGTGGATGGCCTGCAAATCCACAATGCGCTCCTTCACATTTTTAGACACCGTCCCATCATAGGAATCCGCTACAAAACAAAGCTCAGCTTCACCAATCTCTGCCTCAAACTCCTTGCGGGGTACACAAATAATAGCCTTCTTTCCTTCTATAAAAGAATCCCGTATTGGTTGCAATACCACCTTCTTGCCTCCTTTGTTAATGGTATAGCAGTGCGTAATTCCGTCATATACCACCTAGTTGTCATACTGCCACGGCCGCCCTAGCAGTAGGTGTGCGGCATCCATCGGCACAACAACACAATAAATAACAAAAGTATACTGAGTACCAATTGAGAATTCTACCGGGCCTGCATATCTGATCTGCCGCACTTCTGTCTCTTTGTTCAGCAAACCGAGTTTGTAGGGCTCAGTATGTGGCTCCGTCTTCAAACTTAGTTTCTGAACAACTTCCTGTGAAATTATGTCTTCACAACTTCCCGTGTCTATGATACCATTTGACACAAAACGGAAATTGTGGTGGGAAAACAGAACCTCAACTGCAATCAACTTCACTCGAAAGTCTTTTACAGGAAAGGGCGACTCAAGAATAAAACGACAATATTCTTGAGACACTACGATAATCTAATTTTATTGAATGAGAAAACTCAAAGCATCTAATACATCAAAGTTGGCTGACAATCTTACTAAAACGGTAATAAATGAACCTTTAACCGCAAGTAGAAAAAATTATGAAAAGAACCAAAAAGTTTATAAAAATAATAGAAAATTAGAAAATGGCCCAAAAGTCCATCCAGATGACCCCGGATTGCCAAAAAACGGCCTAGGTCACGGCAAAGCGGTTAGTATTGCTCAATGGACCATCCCGGATAGCCTCGTCAAATTTGAGCCCATTCAGGCACTCCCACAACTTTTCAGTTTTTACGATTCAGCCCAACAAACTTTTCTGAGCAACTCCAATTCCCTTGTAACTTCTCCTACAGCCTCTTGGACCTGCGTGGGGACTCCGGAATATCCTCATGGGCCAGCTCTGCGTCAGGCTCCCCCTCTTCAGAAGTGTTTGTCCTCAAACTCGGATTGTCCCCATGAAAATGGGATAGATGTTGTACATTGAAAACATCAGAAATGCAGAGATCATCCTCAAGCTCAAGCTGGTAAGCATTGGTTCCTAGCTTCTCCAAAAATTGATAAGGGTCGATCTTCCGGTCTTTAAGTTTGTGATAGGTACCCAACGGTAATCGCTCTTTGGTCAATGTCACCCACACGAGATCTCCCACCTCGAATGGAGCATCTTGTTGAGCCTGGTCTGCCTCTTCTTTGTAACAAGCATAATTTCGCTCCAAGTTGGACTTCACCGCAGCGTAGAACGCCTGCAAATCCACAATGCGCTCCTCCACATTCTTACACACCATGCCATCATCGGAATCCACTACAAAACAAACCTCGGCTTCAATAATCTTTGCCTCAAACTCCTTGCGGGGTACACAAATAACAGCCTTCTTTCCTTCTGCAAAAGAATCCCGCATTGGTTGCAATACCACCTTTTAGCCTCCTCTGTTAATAGTATAGCAGTACGTAAATCCTTCATGTACCACCTTGTTGTCATACTGCTATGGTCGGGCTAGCAGTAGGAGTGCAGCATCTATTGGCACCATATCACAAAAAATAACACAAGTATACTGCGGCCAAATCGAGAATTCTACCCTGCCTGCATCTTTGATCTCCCCACATGTCTGTCTCTTTGTTTAACCAACAGAGTTTGTCAGGCTAAGTATGTGGCTTCGTCTTCAAACTTAGTTTCTAAACAGCTTCCTGTAAAATGACGTTTTCACAACTTCCCGTGTCTATCATACCAATTGACGCAAAACGGAGACTATGGTGGGAAAATACAACCTCAACTGCAATGAACTTCACTTGAAAGTCTTTTACAGGAAAGGGTGACTCAAGAATGAAACGACAATATTCTTGAGACACTATGATAATCGAATTTTATTGAATGAGAAAACTCAAAGCTTCAAAAACATCAAAGTCGGCTCAAAATCTTACAAAAAGGGTAATAAATAAACCCTAAACCGAAAGAATAAAAAAATACGAAAAGACCCCAAAAGTTTATAAAAATTAAAGAAAACTAGAAAATGCCTGAAAAGTCTATCTAGATGACCACGAATGGCCAGAAAACGGCCTAGGTCACAGCTAAGTGGTTAGTATTGCTCAATGGACCATCCCGGATTGACCCGTCAAATTTGAGCCAATTCGGCCGCTCCCACTACTTTTCAGTTTTTATGATTCGGCCCCAGAAACTTTTTCGATCAACTCCGATTGCCATGAAACTTCCGCTGCAGCCTCTTCGACCTGGGTGGGCCCTCCTGAATATCTTCGTTGTCCAGCTCCGCATCAGGCTGCCCCTCTTCAGAAGAGTTTGTCCTCAAACTCGGATTGTCCCCATGAAAACGGGATAGTTGTTATACGTTGAAAATATCAGAAATGCAGATAAGCCCATGCCGATAAGCATTGGTTCCCAGCTTCTCAAAAATCTGAACAGGGGCCGATCTTCCGGGCTTTAAGTTTGTGATAATTACCCAACGGAAATCTCTCCTTGGTCAATGTCACCCACACGAGATCTCCCATCTCGAATTGAACATCTCGTCGAGCCTGGTCTGCCTCTTCTTTGTAACGTGTATAATTTCGCTACAAGTTGGTCTTCACCACAGCGAGAATGGCCTGCAAATCCACAATGCGCTCCTCCACATTCGTAGACACCGCCCCAACATCGGAATCCACAACACAACAAACCTCGGCTTCACCAATCTCTACCTCAAACTCCTTGCAGGGTACACAAATAATAGCCTTCTTTCCTTCTGTAAAAGAATCCCACAGTGCTTGCAATGCCACCTTCTTGCCTCCTCTGTTAATGGTATAGCAGTGCGCAAATCCGTCATATACCACCTTGTTGTCATACTGCCATGGCCGCCCTAGTTGTTGGTGTGTGGCATCCATCGGCACAACATCACAATAAATAACACAAATATACTGCGGCCCAATCGAGAATTCTAACCGGCCTGCATATCTGATCTACCCGCACTTCTGTCTCTTTGTTCAACCAACCGAGTTCGTAGGGCTCCGTATGTGGCTCCGTCTTCAAACTTAGTTTCTGAACAGCTTCCTGTGAAATTACGATTTGACAATTTCTCGCGTCTATGATACCATTTGACCCAAAACGGAAACCGTGGTGGGAAAACAGAACCACAACTGCAATCAACTTCACTCGAAAGTCTTTTATAGTAAAGGGCGACTCAAGAAATAAAACGACAATATTCTTGAGACACTATGATAATCGAATTTTATTGAATGAGAAAACTCAAAGCTTCAAAAACATCAAAGTCGACTGAAAATCTTACGAAAAGGGTAATAAATAAACAATAAACCGAAAGTAGAAAAAATTACGAAAAGACCCCAAAAGTTAATAGAAATTAAAAAAAACTAGAAATGGCCCAAAAGTCCATCCAGATGACCCTGGATGGCCAAAAAACGATCTAGGTCATAGCAAATCCGTCAAATTTGAGCCCATTTGAGCGCTTCCACAACTTTTCAGTTTTTAAGATTCAGCCCCACAAACATTTCCAATCAACTCCGATTGCCTTAAAACTTTTCCTGCAGCCTCTTGGACCTGCGTGGGCCCTCCTGAATAATTTTGTTGGCCTGCTCCGCATCGGGCTCCCTCTCTTCAGAAAAGTTTATCCTCAAGCTCGGATTGTCCCCAAGAAAACGGCATAGATGCTGTACGTTGAAAACATCAGAAATTCAGAGATCATCCGGAAGCACATGCCAATAAGCATTGGTTCCCAGCTTCTCTAAAACTTGACAGGGGCCGATATTCCGCTCTTTAAGTTTGTGATAGGTACCCAATGGAAATCGCTACTTGGTCAATGTCACCCACACTAGATCTCCCACCTCGAATTGGACATCTCGTTGAGCCTGGTCTGCCTCTTCTTTCTAACGTGTATAATTTCGCTCCAAGTTGGACTTCAGCACAACGTAGATGGCCGGCAAATCCACAATGTGCTCCACTGCATTCTTTGACACCGTCCCATCATCGGAATCCGTTACAAAACGAACCTCGGCTTCACCAATCTCTGCCTCAAACTCCTTGAGGGGCACACAAAGAATAGCCTTCTTTCCTTTTGCAAAAGAATCCCGCATTGGATGCAATGCCACCTTCTTGCTTCCTCAGTTAATGGTATAGCAGTGCGTAAATCCGTCATATACCAGCTTGTTGTCATACTGCCATGGTCGCCCTAGCAGTAGGTGTGCGGCATCCATCGGCACCACATCACAATAAATAAAACTAGTATACAGCGACCCAATCAAGAATTCAACCAGCCTGCATATCTGATCTACCCGCACTTCTATCTCTTTGTTCAACCAACCGAGTTCGTAGGGCTCAGTATGTGGCTTTATCTTCAAACTTAGTTTCTGAACAGCTTCCTGTGAAATTACGGTTTCAAAACTTCCCGTGTCTACGATACCAATTGACGCAAAACGGAAACTATGGTGGGAAAATAGAACCTCAACTGCAATGAACTTCACTCGAAAGTCTTTTACATGAAAGGGCGACTCAAGAATAAAACTACAATATTTTTGAGACACTATGATAATCGAATTTTACTGAATGAGAAAACTCAAAGCATCAAAAACATCAAAGTCGGCTGACAATCTTACAAAAACGGCAATAAATAAACCCTCAATAGAAAGTAGAAAAAATTACGAAAGGACCCCAAAAGTTTATAAAAATTACAAAAAACTAGGAAATGGACCAAAAGTCTATCCAGATGACCCCGGATGGCCAAAAAACAGCTTAACTCACAGCAACGCAGTGAGTATTGCTCATAATACCATCCCGGATAGACCTATCAAATTTGAGCCCATTCAGACGCTCCCACAACTTATCAGTTTTTACGATCAACTCCGATTGCCATGAATCTTCCTCTGTAGCCCCTTGGACCTGTGTGGGCCCCCTGAATATCTTCGTTGGCCAGCTTCGCATCAGGCTGCCCCTCTTTAGAAGAGTTTGTCCTTAAACTCGGATTGTCCCCATGAAATCAGGATAGATGTTGTATGTTGAAAACATCACCAATGCAGAGCTCATTCGGAATCCCAAGCCGATAACTGTTTGTTCCCAGCTTCTCCAAAAACTTGACAGGGGCCGATCTTCCGGTCTTTAAGTTTGTGATAATTACCCAACGGAAATCGCTCCTTGGTCAACGTCACCCACACGAGATCTCCCATCTCGAATTGAACATCTCGTCAAGCCTGGTCTGCCTCTTCTTTTTAACGTGTATAATTAAGTTCCAAGTTGGACTTCACTGCAACGTGGATGGCCTGCAAATCCACAATCCGCTCCTCCACATTCTTAGACACCATCCAATCATCGGAATCCACTGCAAAACAAACCTCAGCTTCACCAATCTCTGCCTCAAACTCCTTGCGGGGTACACAAATAACAGCCTTCTTTCCTTCTGCAAAAGAATCCCGCATTGGTGGCAATACCACCTTCTAGCCACCTCTGTTAGTGGTATAGCAGTGCGTAAATCCTTCATATACCACCTTGTTGTCATACTGCCATGTTCGCGCTAGCAGTAGGTGTGCAGCATCCATCGGCACCACATCACAATAAATAACACAAGTATATAGTGGCCCTATCGAGAATTCTACCCTGCATCTCTGATCCACCTGCACTGCTATCTCTATGTTCAACCAACCAAGTTTGTAGGGCTCAGTATGTGGGTCCGTCTTCAAACTTAGTTTCTGAACAGCTTCCCGTGAAATTACATTTTCACAAATTCCCGTGTCTGTGATACCATTTGACGCAAACCGGAAACTGTGCTTGGAAAACAGAACCTCAACTGCAATCAACTTCACTCGAAAGTCTTTTACAGGAAAGGGCGACTCAAGAATAAAACAAGAATATTCTTGAGGTACTATGATAATTGAATTTTATTGAATGAGAAAACACAAAGCTTCAAAGACATCACAGTCGACTGAAAATCTTACAAAAAGGGCAATGGATTCCCCCTAAACCGGAAGAAAAAAAATTACGAAAAGACCCCAAAAGTTTATAAAAACTACAGAAAACTAGAAAAAGGCGCAAAAGTACATCCAGTTTACCCCGGATGGCAAAAAAAATGGTCTAGGTCACAGCAAAGCGGATAGTATTGCTCTATGGACCATCTCGGATTAACCCGTCAAATTTGAGCCCGTTCGGGCGCTCCCACAACTTTTCAATTTTTAAGATTCGGCCCCACAAACTTTTCTAATCAACTCCGATTGCCTTGAAACTTCTCCTGTAGCCTCTTGGACCTGCGTGGGCCCTCCTGATTATCTTCGTGGGCCAGGTCTACGTCAGGCTCCCCCTCTTCAGAAGAGTTTGTGCTCAAACTCGGATAGTCCCCATGAAAACGGGATAGATGTTGTACCTTGAAAACATCAGAAATGCAGAGATCATCCGAAAGCTCAAGCTGATAAGCGTGGGTTCCCAGCTTCTCCAGAACTTGACAGGGGCCGATCGTCCGGTCTTTAAGTTTGTGATACGTACCCAACGGAAATCGCTCCTCGGTCAATGTTATCCACACTAGATCTCCCATCTCAAATTGAACTTCTCATCGAGCCTAGTCTGCCTCTTCTTTGTAATGTGTATAATTTCACTCAAAGTTGGACTTCACCACAGCGTTGACGACCTGCAAATCCACAATGTGCTCCTCCACATTCTTAGACACCATCCCATCATCGGATTCCACTGCAAAACAAACCTCGGCTTCACCAATCTCGGCCTCAAACTCCTTGCGGGGTACACAAATAACAGCCTTCTTTCCTTCAGCAGAAGAATCCTGCATTGGTTACAATATCACCTTCTAGCCTCCTTATTTACCGGTATAGAAGTGCGTAAATCCGTCATATACCACCATGTTGTCATACTGCCATGGTCGCCCTAGCATTTGGTGTGCGGCATCCATCGGCACCCCATCACAATAAATAACACAAGTATACAGCGGCCCTATTGAGAATTCTACCCTGCTTCTATGATCTACCCTCACTTCTGTCTCTATGTTCAACCATAAAAGTTTGTAGGGCTCAGTATGTGGCTCCGTCTTCAAACTTGGTTTCTGAACAGCTTCTTGTGAAATTACGTTTTCACAACTTCCCATGTCTATGATACCAATTGACGCAAAACGGAAACTATGGTGGGAAAACAGAAGCTCAACTGTAATCAACTTCACTCGAAAGTCTTTTATAGGAAATGGCGGCTCAAGAATAAAACGACAATATTCTTGAGACACTATGATAATCGAATTTTATTGAATGAGAAAACTCAAAGCTTCAAAAACATCAAAGTCGGCTAACATTCTTAAAAAAACGGCAACAAATAAACCCTAAACCGAAAGTAGAAAAAATTATGAAAAAAGCCCAAAAGTTTCTAAAAATTATAGGAAACTAGAAAATTCCCCAAAAGTCCATCCATATGACCCCGCATAACGAATAAACGGCCTAGGTCACGGAAGAGCGGGTTAGTGTTGCCCAATGGACCATCACGGATCGACCCGTAAAATTTTAGCCCATTCGGGCGCTCTCAAAACTTATCAGTTTTTACGATTCAGCCCTGTAAACTTTTCCGATCAACTCCGATTGCCTTGAAACTTCTTCTGTAGCTACTTGGACCTGCGTGGGCGCTCCTGAATATCTTCGTGGGCTAGGTTTGCTTCAGGCCCCCCCTCTCCCGAAGAGTTTATCCTCAAATTCGGATGGTCCCCATGAAAACGGGATAGATCTTGTACGTTGAAAACATCAGAAATGCAGAGATCATCCGGAAGCTCAAGCCGATAAGCGTTGGTTCCCAGGTTCTCCAGGACTTGACAGGGGCCGATCTTCCGGTCTTTAAGTTTGTGATAGGTACCCAACGGAAATCACTGCTTGGTCACTGTCATCCACACGAGATCTCCCATCTCAAATTGAACATCTCGTCTAGCCTGGTCTGCCTCTTCTTTGTAACGTGTATAATTTCACTTAAAGTTGGACTTCACCGTATCGTTGACGGCCTGCAAATCCACAATGCTCTCCTCCACATTCTTAGACACCAAACAAACCTCGGCTTCACCAATCTCGGCCACGAACTCCTTGCGAGGTACACAAATAATAGCCTTCTTTCCTTCTGCAAAAGAATCCGGCGTTGGTTGCAATACCACCATCTAGCCTCCACTGTTAACGGTATAGCAGTGCGTAAATCCGTCATATACCACCTTGTTGTCATACTGCCATGGTCGCCCTAGCAGTAGGTATGCGGCATCCATCGCCACCACATCACAATAAATAACACAAGTATACTGCGACCCTATTGAGAATTCTACCCTGCATCTCTGATGTACCCGCACTTCTATCTCTATATTCAA
>JAOXNR010002035.1:0-39299 GCA_028571225.1 Parsonsia alboflavescens
TATTGGAAGACAATCATGGTCATTAGTCACTAGCTTGAATCTCTTGTTGAAGTTTTGGGCAAAATTTCAAATTATGAATTTTCTTGGGTTTGGATTGATGGATGTTGAAATTCCAGCCATAATTCAAGGAATCACATCATCTTTAAAATAAGGTTTAAGCTTCCTTGATGTAATAACAATGACGTACAAAAATTTTTTGAGGTCCAAATATCTAATTTCAAGACCTTTGAGCAGTTGACTTACATGATAAATGGGGAGTTGTAAACCAGACCTTTCTACTAGTAGGACTGAGCAGATTGCTTTCTCTATCGCGGTAAGGTACATAAAAATTTCTTCTCCCCACCTCGGAGAGACAAATTGAGAGGGCTTTCTTGGGAAGTCTTTCAGTTTGCCAAAAGCTATTTGACAATCTTCAGTCCACTAGAAGTCCTTTGGCTTTTTTATGACATCATATAATTTTTCTCCTTTGTCTGCCATTTTGCTGATGAAGAGCCCCAGTACCGCCATCTTCCCCCTTTAGACTTTGGACCTCTTTGATATTTCGAGGGGGTTCCATGTCTAACAGTGCTTTTATTTTGTTTGGGTTGGCATCAACGCCTTGTTCCAATATCATGAAGCCTAGGAATTTACCCGCTGAAATTCCAAAGGTGCATTTTTCGAGGTTTAGCTTCATGTGGGCAGCTTCAAAGTTTAGAAAGTCTCCCTGATATCTTCAATGAAATCTTCAAAGGTCTAGGACTTGATTACAATGTCATCTAAGTAGACCTCAATATGCCTCCTGAGCTGGTTTTTGAAAACCTTGTGCATAGTTCACTGGAATTCTACAGATGCATTCTTCAAGCCAAACGGCATTTTGGTATAGTAGTAGGTCCCGACCTCTGTGATGAACGAGGTTTTTTCCATGTCTTCTATCACCATTAGGATTTGGTCTTTGTATGCATCCAAGAAGCACAGCCATTGATATCTGGCTGTCTATTCCACCATTTGGTCAATGCTTAGGAGTGGGTAGGAATCCTTTTAGCAGTATTTGCTTAGCGCAGTAAAAAAAATCCACACACATTCTCCACGTCCCTTCATTATTCAGCACAACCAGTGGGTTGGCCAACCATTCCGGGTATACCACCTCTTTTGGGATTTCTACACCAAGAAAAGCTTGGACTTCTCAAGCTATGACCTCATTTCGCATAGGGGCAAAGGTCTTTTAATTTTGTTTTACTTCCCAATCGTTCAGTCCACCCCTTCGAGGTCGCAAAGGTTGCCAGGCGAAAACCTTTAGGTATTCTTGAAAGGAGTCCACGAGCTTAAATTTAATTTTAGGAGGTAACAACTCTCCTATTTTTATCCCTTTCTCAGGGAATTTCAAGTTGAGGAACACCTTTTCTCCTCTGCTGGCTAATTGAATTCTGAGATCATCTTTCCCTTTTAGGAGGTCGATGCAGTTTTCCTGCTTGAGCTCTGCCGAGTTCTCCTCATTACCTTCAGCGAGGTAAGATTCCTTATCTAGCTGTCTGTCCCCTTCCAAAACAATCCAGGCATTTCCAACCTGGATCTTCATGCTATAGTTCAACAAAGAAATTTCTACTCTCTAGTCCATGACTCCCCTTCTACCCAGGACTGCATTATAGGTTCCAGGGGCATCGACAACCATCCAATCCATGGCGTCGGTGACCTGCCTGTCATTCATGCAGACTGTTGTTGGGACTATCAAAATTCCCTCCGCACAGGTCCTGCTGCCATTAAAGCTGGTCAAAATAGTGTTTGACCATTTTAGCGAGCTCCTGTCTATCCCTATCAAATCAAATCCATTCCGATACAGAACATTCATCGCACTCCGGTGTCCACCAGTATCTTTCACACCAGGAATCTCCAATCTGGAAAGACTTTGTTACGGGTTCTAAGTCCTCCCCTCAAGCCCGTTTTGACCTCCTCTCGATGGCATTTATTTTGCCAACTGGAGGTTGCCATTTGTGCGAGGCTGCTAAGGGTGGATTAGTAGGGCCCATGTTCCTATACAGGAACTCTTGTAGGTGACCCTCCTTCACCAACCTCTTGATCTCGCGTTTGAGGTCGAAACAGTCCTCCCTGAGATGGTTGTTGGATATGCCCTAAGAACATATGATGATTTTAGTTAGTTAGCATAAATTTGTACCATGATGCTATTTATATCATTATATAATTTACTTTTATATCTGTGTTTCATTAAATAAATTATGTAATGTCCTTAGAATAGTTTATTTCTATTCTTAAAATGTCCCTAGTCAAGTGTTATTGAGATTAGGATATCAATTACACGTTGAGACTAGTATGTATTGATTGATGACAACCGTCCTGGATATGAGATATCAAATCATCACATAGGTACACGTAGAGTATCGTGTATTGGATTGACCCGCCAGGAAATCACTTCATGGATTGTTATATGAGTGTGATGAGTGATTTCGTTTCGATAATTATGTCTCGTCTTTTGACTTGAGGTCATCAGAGATTCCTGCATGAAAAATTGCATACTTTGATATTATCAAACATCACTCTTAATTGAGTGGACAATAAAGGCATTTATTGAGTATGTCCTAATTTGTGCTGTGGAATGTTGAATGATCAAGATAGGATTTGTCCCTCTTATATAACAAGAGAGTGATGTCAAGCATTCTTGGTTGAGTGAGATTATGAAATGCATGGCCATGCTCGAATAAGTAGATATGGGGTATTAATCTTATTCGGTTTAATTAATCCACTAGGGCTGAGAATTTAGATATTGAACTTTATAAGTATGACACGTTCCGTGACCCGTGTTCAATTATGACTCCCTGGACAAAGAGATTAAGACATGTTATTTTATCACGGAAGGTTTTGTGTTGTCACTGATATTCTCGTTAATTAGATTGCAATAATCTGTTGCTAGACACCGCTTATTGTACATGACATTAAATATCGTTAATGTCAAATGCCAATTTTATGATGACCTATTGGGTCACACATTCAGAACGTTTCGCTTAATGGGTGATATCTCATTTGGGACCTAAATGTAATTAGCTAAAGTTGTTTAGGCTAATTCACGAATAGGAATTAACCAAAATATAATTAAGAGTTAATTATGTGACTGAATTGTATTCTTCCAAGTTCGTTGAACCTGGACAAATTTTTCTCAACCACACTCTGATAGGCTTCTCGTTTTGAATTCAAATCAGAATTCGAAAACTAAATTGATTTATCTAGAAGACTTTGTGACTTCTTATCACAAAGTCTTCTATGGTTTTTCAATAGGACATCTCTCTCTTTCTGTAGAGTTCCATTTTTTCTGTCCAAGTGTCTGCGTAGGAGGGAAAAAAAACAAAAAGTTCAGAGAAACTGAAAAAGGAGAAAAACAATATTCATGATTGAATCTAGCAGTTCAATCATATTTATCTCGTTGCTGTGTTCGTGAGACATACACTGGAAGCAGACGTTCGTGTGATGAAGTACAGGCAAAGGTTGGAGACTTTGGCTGGTGACTGTAAACAGATTTCGACGTTCATCTTCTATCTGAAAAATTGAAAAAGGTAATGTTTGTACCCTCTCTAGACTCCCTCCGATCAATGCTTGGAGGAGGTCTGTTTGTGGCCATCCCTTTAATGGCCATGGTCTTTGTGATAGTGGCAGAATTTTGTTGGGTCTCTCTTAGCCTGACGAGTCTGGAGTGGTCGTGGTGGTTTCAAGAGACCCTTCTTTTCCATAACCACCAAGATTTCGGCTCGCGAGGTCTTGACGGGGGTGGTCACGAGGTTTGGAATGATCTTTCTTTTCTTGTCCAAGGTTTCTCGTTTTGAGTGAGGGTCCTTTCTATCCCTTTGTTGTCTTTTTCAATAGCTGAAGCAAAGCAATGAATCTTCTTCTAGACTACTGTCTCTTCAGCCTTTATCAATTTTTCAAGGAGCATTTGTAGCTCCGTAATGGTTTTTACTGGCCCTTCTGCCAGTCTGAGGGCCACATACCCCCATTGTAATCCCTGTTTAAAGGCCATGACATAGACTGCATTGTTCTTTCGTTCTATTTCCACTACCTCATCATTGAAGCAGCTGTGGAAGCTTCTCGTGCCCTCTCCAAACTTTTGTTTGATATTGAAGAGGTCGTTGATGCCTTTCTCACATCTCGTGCTACTCCAATAATTTTTTAGGAACAACTCTTTCAACTATGTCCAACTTGAGATACTTGCTTCTGGAATGCCTTTGAACCAAGATTGTGCTTTTTGGTAAATGTGGACTGAAAAGCTCAGCATTTGATATGGTCAGCGTATTCTAACATCTCCATATAGGACACATATTCATCTATGTGTCGCAAGTTCTCTTCTGCCGTCATATTTTGCCTCCACTTGCGGTGATTTAAACCCTGACAGCATCCAACTAGTCCTGATACTGTGGACAAATGGTGAGGGCTCTGAAAGGTCCACACTGCTTTGTATCTCTTGATCCCCATTACTCTCCTGATTAGCTGTTGGAGTCACTCTCCTCAATGGATTGGGGACTACCCCTCGAGCGTCGTAGCCAGTCTCTTCGATCAGGCTTTGTCGAAGGGGTATCCTTTCTCCAAAAGGAGTTCCTAGCAAGCTCCCCTACTCTTCAGGTCCAATATGTTGTCTCGGACCTCATGATAAAACTACTCGGTTAAACCTGTCTCAAGGGTCATAACCCCTTCCATTGCCCAAGGTTTCTCTAAGGTCGATCATGGGTTGGATTCTTCCCCCCTGTAGCCTCTCTTGCGCTCGACCTATTCCATAACCATCCACATCAAGCCAGGGGTCATTCCTTGCTTCTAAAGGTAGAAACTGATCAGGCTGTGTGGGTTCAGCTTGGTTTATAGGTGGTTGTGGACCTCCTTGAGAGGGTATAGGAGCACATCCCGTGGATATATAGTCTTGCCTACCCAAGATTCCCTCTGAGGTTGCCACTATGTGTTCTAGGAGGTCTACTAGCACTGATATCTAACTCCTCCCTGATCTCTATGGTCTGCGATTATTACCATTAGCAATTTGGTCTTGTGCCTGTGTTCCGGCCTCTCTTGCTCAAGCGGAAGGTTCACCTGGGCCCTCCGGGATGGTCCAGACTATGATGGTCTTGGTTGTTCTTGTTGGACAATCGACCCTAGATTATTGCAAGTGTCTTCGACTAGGAGCGGGCCTTCATTCACTGTTTCCCTAGTGCATAATTGCATTCTATCGGGTAGTCTGCCCCTACGCGACGGCTGAACAAATGTCAGTTGTGATTGAGTCACCAGGCTTACTTATTTTTTTGGTGTTGGGAAGGAAGCTAGGCTTTTTGTATGTTCTTCCCCACAGAAGGCGCCAGAAGTGATAGGGCTCAAGAGCAGCCTCCAGGTCACCCCAAAACCGTGATGGCATCAATGATAGCAACCTAAGAAAAAAAGAAGCAGGTCACCGGAGTGGGTTGTCACTTGGGGACGAACTCCGATGCCCAAGTCAGTATTCTGAGAGTAATCTTGTGTAATTAACTCCAAAAGACTGTCTTGGTCTATAGACCATTTATTATTTGATTATATATTAAGAAGAAGCAAGTTACCTCTTTCATTAGGGCTCTTCTATTACGTGACAGTAGGCAATTCAGATAATTGTGGGATCATAACTTTTCTCGCCAATTACTCCTAAAATCGTGGAGTTTCCCTCGGTTGGGATATCTTGCCATCCACATCCCTAGTCAAGAGCTACGAGCTCACTAACCAACCTCTAAACCAACTTCGTGACCTGCCCGTGGACGTCGAGGATCTTAGTTATCTCTTCTTAGAGGTTGCACCGAGTGACCAAAGGCTTATGGGAGATGTTAGTTCACAATTGGTCGTGGCATGGAAGATGTATGAGACGGATTGGAGATTACCAAGTAGAAGGTTATGGCCTGGTAAGACCTCTCCTAAGCTCATTTGGGAGGTCAGTGACCTGGGAGGTCGGAGGTATCAAGTCGCTACCCACCCTTCCTTGTTGACTTCGTAAGTTTGACTTTCAGGTATTGAGGGGTGGGGCCTTAAACCTGTTTGGGTTGACTTTGTCTGGGTCATGCTCGTTCAAGTTAACTTCGTTCGGGTCATACCCATTTCATCAGTAACCTTAGTTGTCATTAAATAGGAAAAAGCTAAATATCAATGTTGAAAAAAAATAGTGAAACTCAATGTAAAAGGATATATAATTGCTTCGAAATAATTTTTTAGTAAATGGTTCTTATTGATCGATAAAATGAGAAAATAAATAAATTTTAAACTTAATTCGTAAGTGTTCCTTTTTCAATTGCCGCTACATGTACAAAGTATAAATTTTCAAATATATTTACATGATACTCCCTTCGTAAAAAGTCACTAGCCGTCATTTTGGAAAAAATTAAAGAAATATTTTTTTTCCTTAAAATGACGCTATTTATATGCTAATCAGAGAAACAACAAACAAATAAGGAAAAGAGAAAAGAAAGTGTTAAGGGCTGATGGAGCTCAAGAGTGAACTCCGGGTCACCCCTAAACCACAATGACTACAATGACAGTAACTTGAGAAGAATGGAAATAGGTCACCGGAGTGGGCTGTCGCCTAGGAAAGAGCTTTGATGCCTAAGTCAGTATTCTGAGAGTAATCTTGTGTAATTAATTCCCAAAAATACTGTACCCTTGTCCATAGACTGATTATGATTTGATTATATATTTAGAAGAAATTAGTTACCTTTTAGATTAGGGCTCTTCTATTACATGATAATAGGCATTTAGGACAATCATGAGATCATATCGAATCCCGAAAATTGCTCATTGAATAGTGGAGTTTCCCTTGGTTGGGATATATTGCCATTCACGTCTCTGTTGAGAGCTACGAGCTCGCTAACCAACCTCTAGACCAACTTCACAACCTACCTGTGGACGTCGAGGGTCTCGATTATCTCTTCTGGGAGGTCTCGCCAAGTAATCGTAGTCTTATGGGAGATGTTAGGAATCGTGCACAATTAGTCGAGGCATGGAAGATGTATGAGACGGATTGGAGCTTACTAGGTCATGGTCTGGTAAGAAATCTCTTAAGCTAATTTAGGAGGTCAATGACCTCAGAGGTCGGTGGTAGCAAGTCTATGCCCAGCTATCCTTGTTGACTTTCTGAGTCTGACTTTCAGGTATCGAGGGTTGAGGCCTTGAGCCCATTTGGGTTGACTTCTACCCAGGTCATTCCCGTTTAAGTTAACTTGTCCTGATCGTACCGTTTCTCCCATCATTGCCCCACTTTAGGCCCTGCGAACTCAAAGGTCCTGACTCCTAAACTACCATCTTTAAGTCGTAACCCCTGAGGGGTCGTGCCGTTTTTCTCTATAGTGGGTATTTTTGGAGGAAACGTGCCTCTTCAATTTTTTGAGAGCTGAAATATCCAATTTTGGAAAACTAGCCTGTGCAAATTTGGAAAGTAGCCCCGTTTTAGTTTTGGAAGATTGCTCCATTCAATTTTTTGAAAGTTGCCTTGTTTTAACTTTGGAAGGTTGCTCCGTTCAGCAGCCCAAGAGTCTCCCTATCTCATTGATGGGGCTCAAAAGTGAACATCGGGTCACCCAACAGATCCTGATAAAGCTCCTTGGTCAGCTACCTAAGAAATGAAGGCAACGATCACTGGAGTGGGCTGTCGCCCAGTGAAGAGTTCCGATGCCTAAGTTAGTATTCTGAGGGATAATCAAGGGTAAAGGACCACTCTCAAAAAACTATCGAGTTCAATGTGATTTTCTGCCCTTTGGCCTTAGACCAATTGTGTATGTTTTTATTAAGTAGAGGAGAAAGTCCTTTACCTCCTAGATTTCTACTCTCTAGTATGAACAGTAGGCCATTAGGATAACTGTGGGATTCTGCTAAATCTAGCCAATTGCTCCTAGAATAATGGAGTTTCCTGGGACGAGAGATCTTGCCATTCATGTCTCTGTTGAGAGCTACGAGCTCGCTCACTAACCTTCTGACCAACTTCAACCTCCCCGTCGATGCTCAGAGTCTCGAACATCTCATCTGGTGAGGTTGAGTCAAGTGATCCTTGGCTCCTGGGAGTAGTTAGGAGTCGTGCACCACTGGCCTTGGCATGGAAGATTTATGAGTCGAATCGGAGCTTGCTAGGGTCTGGCAAGACCTTTGCTCGAGCTCATTCAGGAGGTAGGTTACCTCTAGGTCGATGACCTTGGAGGTCAGTGGTAGCCAGTTGCTGCCCCCACTTCCTCGTTGACTCCGTGAGTCTAATTTTCAGGTATTAAATGCATGGGGTCTTTAGCCTAGTTAGGTTGACTGCTGTCCAAGTCTGGCCCATTTATGTTAACTTTTTCGAGTCGTGCTCGTTTCACCCATCATTAGCCCCCTTTAGGCCTAGCAAACTCAGAGCTCGTTGGTGCCTAAATTACCATCTTCAAGTCATAGCCGCTACTGGGTTTGTTGATTCCTAGTAACGGCTAACTTTGGGGGTACTTTTCCCGTCGCATCTCTAGTTGAGAGATACAAGCTGACTAATTCTTTTTTGGCCTCAATCAAACTTGCGCACACTTGGTCACGGCATGGAAGGTACATGAGCGGGAGTTGAGGCCTCTGTTGTGCTCACTTGGAGGTCCGTGATCTGGGAGGTCGGTGGTAGGAGTCCCTTGCCCACTCGTACCTCGAGACTTGCGATTTTGACCTTTAGGGATTAGAAGTTATCTTCTCCAACTCGCAAGTCTGACCTTCAGGCATTAGAAGTTGCAATATGGGGGTCGTGGGCTTGACTTTCAGGTATTAAAGACTACGATCTTTAAGTAGTGACCCTTGAAAGGTCGAGCTATTTTCTTGTAACTGCTCGTATGGCTGCCCTTCAGGTATTAAGGGTTACCATCTAGCGGTCACGACTCTTGAAAGGTGGCGCCATTTTCTCGTAACGGCTATTTTTGAAAGACGGTGCATCTCCATAGATTTTGAAAAACTCATCGCCGGCTGTAGACGGGAAAAATTGCTTCGTTTCAACTTCAGCAGCATCTGACCCATTTCAGATCCGACAAAAGCACTCCGTCTTTATTATTTTTCAGAGAGGACTGAAGCGTTTTCAACTCTTGAACAGACAGCCCTTTTCAGCTTTGAGAGATTGACCCGCTTTGATAAAATCCGAGGTTTCCTTATTCAATATAACTTGCACCAATTCAAATTTTGGGATTTACTTAAACTTTCATCCAGTTTGCAAGGGTTTTATAGAGCATTCTGCTTAGAGTTTCCTCTTCCTTCTTCGAGCATCCAGTTTCCCCAATTAAGTTTTTCTTCCTTCAGAACTTCACCTAGTGATTTTTCATTTTCTTCTCTCTGAAAAAATTGTAACTTCTTCCTCGCTTTGATATGTCAAGTGCGTTGGATCAGTCGTCTTCTGCATCTAGTACTCCCTCCATCCAATCTAGATAGACAGCGCCCTCTCCTTCCATTGGTATAGATAATGGAGTCTTTTATTGACACCCAGTTTCTATTAGGGCTTCTCCCATTAGGGGTGAAACCCTTGAACTTTCCGAAACAAAAGCCTTTTCTACTCCTTCTGTTCTCTATCCCTTTGACATTTTTAAAATTAGCTCTGAGTTGGGGCTAGATAAGGGCACACTAAATGCCGCCTCGGAGGATGAGCACCCTTATAGTAGGCGCAAGGGGCTCATAGTCCTTTATCGTTCCAAGCTCAGTGAAGGCATCCTTCTGCCTTTCCTTCATCCCTTGTTTCTCGATATTGCCTACTTCTGGGATTTTCCCTTGGCCCAACTTGTTCCCGACTCTCTTCGAATGGTGGTTGCCTTCATAGCAACCTGCCATCTTTACAAGGTTCCAGTTTCTATGTAGCTGTTTAAAAGTTTTTTCAAGTTAGGTGTCTTCTCGACTTCCCAGTCTTCCAAGGGATACCTCCAGTTTAACCACAAGCACTAACTGGTAGGCCCTTTTCAGTCTTCTGTCAGGCGGTGGAAAGATCTTATCATTTTCGCTCCTTCTGTCAAGCGGTGGAAAGATCTTATCTTTTTTGCTCGACTACCGAACAACTCAATTTGGTCCAAGCCCTATCCAGACTGGAACTTGAATCTTTCATTTTTTAACGAGCTCCCTAGCTTATCCCCTAACCAAATCCAACATAGGGATTTTTTGATCGATTTGGCCAAATCAAACAAAGCCAAGGTTAGGTGTACTACCCCCATCTGGCTAAAACTTCCTTTACCCTAGCCTCGTAGAGTTTGATCTTCATTCGGTCAAGCGATCTTTGGGGATATCTCCCTCTGGTAGAAAGCCTTTTCAAATTTAGTTGATTTTTGCCTTCATCTGCTTATAGCCCTGCACTGACAATTCTTTTTCCTTTTTGATCAGATATGAGGGTCCATTGGATTTTTGATGATTCTGAGTTCACTCCAGTCCCCTCCGACTATGATCGGGAAGCTGCTGGAGCTTCTTTTGCTGCAGCTCCGATCGTCAACCTCCCTGTTCCCCGAGGTAGAGGGAGACAAGTGGTGGTTGAGAGTACCAAGGGTGTCTCAAAACGGAGTTCGGGGGCTGCAGGGATGAAAGTCTCTGACAGGCCCATCAAGATTTCCTCTGCATCTTCATCACCTATAACTAGCTTGCCAGGAAGGTTCCCCGAGCTCTGCTATCATGGTTATGGCCCCCATGACTTCCGAGCCCAAGTCAGCCTTCTAGGGTTGTGCCATTGAGGAGCTGGTGGACGCCTTGAAGAGATTGGGAGCTACTGCCTTGGCTGCTTGTTTCTCAGAAGATGCTACCAGATGGACCCTTGACCTCGCAATGGACGCCTCTGATTCTCTATTTCAATGGCCCCATTCCCAATCATTCCTAATGGAGTGGGCTAATCCGGTTGACCGAGAGATATGCAGCTAAGGTTAACAAGTTGGGTGCTTCTCTTTACATTGCAATGAGTCTTCATGATGTTTTGCCAATTTGCAATTGGCCCCATCTTATTTTGATTTTGGCAATGATTTCTCTGTCTTCTCTTTTTGCAGCGCCACATTTTCTTCGGGAAGCTCCTGAGGAGGCAAGCTGAGAAGGCCAAAGCATACAAAAAGTTTGCCTCTCTTATCTCTGATCTCTTGGATGCTAAAGCTCGAATGGAAAAGGAGAATGCTGAGTTGGTGGCTTCTGTTGGGGAATCAGCCAGACTCCTCTCCGAGTGCCGGAGAGATTTTAATGAATCCACCGCCAACTACAAAGCAATGTCCAGGGTGCTAGATGATCCGCAGAAAAAGATTTCTGAGTTGACTGAATCCGAAATTCAATATAAGGAGCACGTCCAGGAGCTTGAGGCTATACTAGATGACTTCAAGGATCTTTGTGATGAGGATGTCAACCTCTCAATGAAGAAGCTCGAGGAGATCCTTGCCTCCCAGAAGTATGTGGAGAAGCTAATGAGGCCTAGATGGTGAGCTTATATATTGCGGTGATTGATGACCTCAAGAGAAACAACACTGGGCTGAAGACCAGCCTTGTATTTGCTGTTTCACTCTACCACCCTAGGTTGGCTACTTCTCTCCCTTGGCGTCAAGAGGATCTGGATCAAGCTTCTCCTAAGGAGGCTACAACTGCTGAAGTCCTAGCCCAAGTTAGCCAAACTGGTGAAGGCCCAGCAGGGAAAGGAAGAGAGCTAGTGGAGGCCGTCCCGGAAGTCTGTGCTTCAAAGGAGGAGGTTGTGGATGTTACCCCCCCGACTATGGTTTCTCCTTAAGGTATTCCCATGTTCTATGGTGTGGATGAATTTGCTCAAATTTACCCTCGGCTCATGTGTAAATATTTTGGAATTAGGTACTCAGCCTTTTCCAAGAATATAGTCCATTTCCAATGAAGCTTTTTTTTTTTATCTGACCACCTTTCTTCTGCTTCATAGGCAATTCTAGTACTGCTGAGGCCAAGGCAACTAGTGGAGAAGGGGTTCCCCCAAGCCGTTCTGAGCCCGACACTATTCCAGAAGAGGACGAGGATGATAATGTGTCACTTGTGCCACACTCCTGGAAGTAGTCCCGAACTTCCTCTTGTAATAGCTTGAGGGCTTCAAATATTTAGTTCTTTATGGCTTTTGCACTTTATAATTTCTGCATACACACTAAATATCTACAGAGGTCTGTTTGTGGCTTTCTGTATCGTCTTTTTATATATAACAACTTCATTTCTTCTATCTACACTATGCATTTTACACTTGCAGTTTTTCAACAATTGCATAAAGCAATTGAGCTATTTTTGAAACTAAGGGAATTAACACAGGCATAATGTCCACATAAGCCTATTGAGTTCGCCGTCGAGTTGTTGAGGTCGCCACAATGCTCGACGAGGTCTTTTAACCAACTTCTCAAGGTCTACAATGTCGCAGTCAGTTTCAGGCATAGAACTTCTTCAAATGGCAAATGTTCCAGTTCCTCAGGAGTTGTCTTCCTTTGAGATCAGCGAGCTTATAGCTCCCTCCTTTGTGGACTTCTTGGACTATGTAAGGTCCTTCCCAGCTTTCTTGCAGCTTGGTCAGTTGACCTTGTTTGCCAAAGTCTAACCTTTGGAGGACCATTTCTCCAACTATGAAATGTCTTGTTTTCACTCTTTTGTTGAAAAATTTTGTCACCTACCTTTTGTAGGCTTTGTCTGCTTCCATTGCTTTGTTTCTGACCTTTTCGAGGAGGTCAAGGTCTTCCCTACTCTCCCCCTCGTTTAAGACTGAATCAGATTGAGTCAATCTTAAAGACTTCATGCCGACCTCGAAGAGCATCACTAGATCTGCACCAAAGCATAAGTTGAATGGCATTTCTCCAGTTGCTTTTCTGGGCGTTGTTCTATACGCCCATAAAATGCTTAGGATCTCATCTAGCCAAGCAGTTTTGCGACCTTCTTTCTCAAGCTCGGTAAGTCTCTTCTTATGTCCTTCCATGATGGTTCTATTCGTCACCTCAGCGAGCCTATTGGCCTGAGAATGAGCTACAGAGGTCAATCTTTGTTCAATGTTTAAATTTTCATAGAATGTTTTGAATGGGCCAACGAACTGCCTTCCATTGTCTGATATTATAGCTAGGGAAATCCCGAATCTACACACAATGTTTCTCCAAACGAAAGACTGGACTTTTGGTGATGAAATGGTTGGCATTGACTCTGCTTTAACCCATCTGGTGAAGTACTCGATGGCAACAATAAGGAACTGAAGACTCCCCACTCCTTTCGAGAAAGGTCCAATGATATCAATGCCCCAGATGTCAAAAGATCGATGAGTTGATGGATTGATACCTTGTTGGGGGCACAAGTAATTTGTTCCTGTGCAACTGGCAGCTCTTTCTATTTGTTCTTCTCAATGTCTGAAACCATTGAGGACCGGTAATACCCTATTCTTAGTATTTCCTTGGCGACAGTCTTTGCTCCTATGTATGATCCACATATTCCGCTATGTACCTCTTCAATAATGTATTGTCCCTCTCCTTAGCTTAGACATTTGAGCAATGGCCAGGTGTAAGACCTTCTATATACCTCATCATTCCCTATCAGGACATAGCGAGGGGACAATTTCCACACTTCTTGAGCTTTTTTCAAGTCCTGTGGAAGGTAGCCATGCTTGAGGAATCTGTAGATTGGATATCTCCAGTCTGCCTAATCCTCTATCACCAACCTCTCGTTCAGGCTTATACTCGGAAAGTGTAACTATTCCACCAGTAGCTCTGCATTAGTCCCTACTATGTCTCGATAAACTTTGGACAGTGCATCTACCTCTGCATTTTTATCTTTGGGTATCAGCTCAATAAGGAAATTCTCTAGCTTGGAGGTGATATCCCTTACTTGTTTGAGATATTTAACCATATTGTCCTCTCTAGCGACCTGGCTGGCTATGACCTGCAAGTCTGTTTCGACGTGCAAATTTCTACACTTTGAGAGCTCTTATAAGCCTTAGACCTCCTAAGAGAGTTTCGTATTCGGATTCATTATTCGAGGTTGGGAAGTTGTACTTTACAGAGTAAGGGATTCTCACTCCCCAAGGGCTAATCAGTATTATTCCTGCACCTGAATTTTCTTTCTTCGTTGAACCGTATGTATATATTGTCCAGACGTTATTTTCACAGGTACTTGCAAGTTCCAGCGGAACCCTCATGCATTCTTCCACGAAGTCTGCAAGAGCTTGAGCTTTCATTGCTTTCCTTGGCTCAAACTGGATTTGGTATCCAGAGAGCTTAAGAGACCGTTTCATTGTCCTGCCTAATAGCTCGGTTCGACTAGAGCTTGTTTCAGTGGCAAATTCGTTAACACTCTTTTCAAGTAAGCTTCAAAATATGGCTTCAATTTCCTCGAGGTAATAATAATGAGGTACAATAACTTCTCGAGGTCCGAATATCTAGTCTCTGGACCTCGAAGCAATCGACTAACATAGTAGAAAGGAAATTGCTGATCTGACCTTTCTACTAACAGCACTGAGCTAAGTGCCTTCTCAATCGCAGTTAGACACATGCAGATTTCTTCTCCTAACCTTAGAGATATGATTTGAGGAGGCTTTTCCAAGAAGTCCTTCAGTTTGATGAACGCTGCCTGACAATCGTTGGTCCACTAAAAGTCCTTCGGCTTCTTTATAACATCATAGAATTTTTCCCCTTTGTCCGCCATTTTGTTGATAAAAGGCCCCAGTGCTGCCATCTTCCCTGCTAGACTCTGTACCTCCTTGAGGCTTCTAGGAGGTTCTATATCCAACAAGGCCTTGATCTTTTCTGGGTTGGCATCTTTGCCTCTTTTTTAGATCATGAAGCCAATGAATTTCAATACTAATACTCCGAAGGTGCACTTCTCCGGATTGAGCTTCAAGCGTGCAGCTTTCAGGGTTTGGAAAGTTTCCCTGATGTCCTCAATGAAGTCCTCAAAGGTCTTAGATTTGACAGCTATGTCATCAACGTAGACCTCTATGTTCCTTCCGAGCTGGTTTTTGAAGACTTTGTGCATAGCTCGCTAGAACTCTGCCCCCGCGTTGTTCAATCCAAATAGCATCTTAGTGTAGCTGTAAGTTCCGACCTCTGTGATGAACGAGGTCTTTTCCATGTCTTCCACTACCATTGGGATTTGATGGTACCCCTTGTAAGCATCTAGAAAACATAGCCACTGGTTCCCAACTATTGAGTCCACCATCTGGTCTATGTTGGGAAGAGGGTGGGAGAACTTTTGGCAACACTTGTTAAGTGTGGTGAAATCCACACACATACTCCATGTCCCTTCTTTCTTTGGGACTACAACTGGGTTGGCTAGCCATTCAGGGTACACCACCTCTTTTAGGATCCCTGCATCGAGAAAAGCTTAGACTTCTCAGGCTATGCCCTCATTGCGCTCGGGAGCGAAGGTTCTCTTTTTCTGTTTCACTGGCATAACCCTTAGTTTGAGCCCAACCTTGTGTTTGACAATCTTTCGGTCGACTCTCTTGAGGTCGTTGGGTTGCTAGGCAAAGACCATCAGATACTCTTGAAGGGAATCTACAAGCTTCCCTTTGGCCTTTTGTTGCAAAGCTCTCTAATTTTGATCCTTTTCTCAAGGAATTCTGGGTTGAGGAACACTTTCTCTCCTCTACCAGCTGCTTGAATCCAGAGGTTGTCATCTTCTTTGGGGAGGTCAATGCATTCCTCCAGCTTGAGCTTTACCAAGCTCTCCTCGCTATCCTCTGCAAGGTAACATTCAGCAGCTATTTGTCTATCTCCTTCGAGGACAATCTAGGTGTCTCCAACCTGGATTTTCATGCTGTAGTTGAGCAGTTAAATTTCTACTCTTAGGTCCATACCCCCCTTCTACCCATGATGGCATTGTAAGTTTCCAGGGCATCCACCACCATCTAGTCCATACCCTCGGTGAATTCTTTGTCGTCCAAGCGGACTGTGGTTGGGACTTATAGGACCCCAATCAGCATAGGTTGTGCTGCCGTTAAAGCTAGTTGGAGGTATATATGACCTCATCAACGAGCTCCTGTCAATTCCCATCTAGTCAAATGCTTTGCAGTACAAGACATTGACAGCACTCCCAATGTCCACCAGTATTTTTCTCACCAGGAAGTCGCCAATCTAGAGAGCCACTATCAAGGGTTCTGAGTCTCCCCCTCGAGCTCGCTTGGACCTCCTTTCGATGGAGTTTATCTCACCAACTGGGGGTTTTTGGTTGTGCGGAGCTGCCGGTGGTAGGTTTGCAAGACCTACATTCTTGGCCAAAAATTCTTGCAAATGGTCCTCTTTTATCAGCCTTTCGATCTCACGCTTGAGGTTAAAGTAATCCTTTGTGAGATAACCGTGATCCTTTTGATAGTGGTAGAATTTGGCTGGGTCTCTTTTACAGGACGTGGCTTAGGCGACCTCTTTTCTCCATAACCACCATGATTTCAGCTTGGGACATCTTGAGTGGAGTAGTCACTAGGTCGGGGATGTTCTTCCTCCTCTTCTCTGACGTCCCTCCTTTTGAGTGAGGGTCTTGCAGGACCTGCATTCTTGGCCAAAAATTCTTTCAAAGAGTCCTCTTTTATTAGCTTTTCGATCTCACTCTTGAGGTTAAAGTAATCCTCTGTGAAATAACCTCGATAATTTTTTATAGTGGTAGAATTTGGTTGGGTCTCTTTTACAGGACATGGCTTAGGAGACCTCTCTTCTCCATAACCACCATGATTTCAGCTTGGGATGTCTTGACTAGAGTAGTCACTAGGTCGGGGATGGTCTTCCTCCTCTTCTCTGACGTAACTCCTTTTGTGTGAGGTCTTTCCTATCCCGCTTTGATTTCTATGGGCTTCTTAGATGGCCTATATTGTCCTTTTCAGGGCTGAGGTGAAGCTAGGGATCTTTTTCTGGACCGCTGTTTCCTCAACCTTGATCAATTTTTCTAGGAGCGTTTGCAGCTCCATGATAGTTTTTACCCTCGGCCAATCTGAGGGCTACATATCCCCCTTTCAACCCATGCTTGAAAGCAGTGATGTAAACGGAATCATTTATTCTGCTTAATCTCCACTGCTTCATCGTTGAAGTGACTGTAGTAGCTTCGGGTGCTTTCCCCAACCTTCAAGTTAATGAGGAAGAGGTCGTTAATTTTGTTTTCACACCTCATGCTACTTTGGTAATTCTTAGAGAACGGCCCTTTTAGTTATGTCCAGCTCTAGATGATTACTTCAAGAACGCCCTTAAACCAGGACTGGGCCTTTTTTGTCAGTGTCGATCGGAAGGCTTTGCACTTGACATGGTCGGGGCACTCGAACATCTCTATATATTAGACGTATTCGTCAATGTGTTGTTAAGGCTCCCCGATTCCGTCATATTTCACCTCCAAGTGTGGGGTTTTGAAGCTTGGCGACATCCTGGCAATTCGGATGCTGTGGACAAATGGCGAAGGCTCGGTAAGGTCCACAGTGTTTTGTTACCCCAATGGATATATAGTCCTATCTGTGAGACACCCTCTCTAGGGCTACCACCAATCGTTCCAAGAGATCCGCTAGAACTGACATCCGTGTTCTCCCAAATCTCTATGGCTTGGGATTATTGTTGATGGCAGTAGGATCAGGGTGTTCCTACTTAGGCCCTTCTTGCATTTGGAGGGCTTGCGGGGGCCCTCTGAGACAAACTAGGCTGGGCAGTCTATTGTTGATCCTGCTGAGCAACAGTGCCAAAATTATCGTCATTTGCAGCCTGCGTGGAGGTGGCATTTTGGGCACCAATTTATCGGTGCGCAGTTATGTTCTGTTGCGTGACCTGTCACGACATGGCGACTGAGCATGTGACGGTTGAGACTCAATCAACAGGATTGTTTATTAAAAAAGGCTAGGCTTTTTCTTTAGCCTTCCCACAGACGGCGCCAGAAGAAATGTGGCTCAAAAGAGAACATCGGGTCACCCCACAGATCCTGATCAAGCTCCGCGGTCAGCAACCTGAGAAATGAAGGCAGCGGTCACCGAAGTGGGCTGTCGCCCAAAGAAGAGCTCTGATGCGTAAGTTAGTATTCCAAGGAATAATCAGCAGTAAAGGACTGTTCTTAGAAAACTATCGAGTTCAGTGTGATTTTCAGCCCCTTGGCCCTTAGACCAATTATGTGTGTTTTTATTACGTGGAGGAGAAAGTCCGTTACCTCCAAAATTGCCACTCTCTAGTACGTAACAGTAGGCCATTAGGATAACTATGGGATTCCGCTGAATCCCACCAATTTCTCCTAGAATCTTTGAGTTTCCTTGTGACAAGAGATCTTGACATTCACATCTCTATTGAGAGCTACGAGCTTGTTAACTGATCTTCAGACCAACTTTGCGACCTCATCATGGATGCTCAGAGTCTTGAACATCTCTTCTGGTGAGGTCGAGCCGAGTGATCCTTGGCTCTTGGGAGTAGTCAAGAGTCGCTCACCATTGGTTGTGGCATGGAAGATTTATGAGTTGGATCAGAGCTTGCCAGGTCAGAGGTCAAGGTTTGGCAAGACCTTTGCTCGAGCTCATTCAGGAGGTTAGTTAACTTGAGGTCGATGACCTAGGAGGTCGAATGTAGCTAGTTGTTACCCATGCCTCGTCGTTATGTTGACTCTGTGAGTCTGACTTTCAGGTATTAAAGGTATGGGGCCTTTGGCCCAATTAGGTTGACTGCTGTCCGGGTCCTGCCTGTTTATGTTAACTTGTCCGGGTCGTGCCCGTTTCACCCATCAATCATATAAATTAGAAGTCTTCAAATTTTACGATTTACCTAAACCTTCACATAGCTTACAAGAACTCAGATGTACAATGTCTTCTAACACAATACCTTTTGCTTGTTCCTTCTCTGTTCGAGCTATCCAATAACTCAAGACAACTTCCCTTTTCATCTCCAAGGAATTTACCAAGTGTTTTCTGTCTCTTGAAAAAATTTATCTTTCTTCTCTTTTCACCATAGAGATGTTTTCTACTTGGCCTACCATGTCTTCTGCATCTAGCACTCCTTCTCTCCATTCTAGAGAAGTAGCTCCCTCCCCTTCTTCTACGGACTTGGAGAATGGGATTTTCTACTCCGCTCCAATTTCTGTTGAAGCCTTCCTATCAAGAGCCAAACCTATGAGCTTTTTTAGGTAGAAGCTTATTCCTTGTCTTCTTCCCGAGACTCCATCAGCATTTTTGAAATTAGTGGGGAGAGGAGGTTGGAGAAGGGCGATAATGTCGTCGTTGTGGAGGGTGAACGCCCTTACAGCAGACGTAATGGATGCGTAGTCCTTTATGTCTCTAGCCTCAGGGGAGGTATTCTTCTATCTTTTCTACTCCCTCTGTTCCTTGACATTGCCTACTTCTGGGGTTTTACCCTTGCTCAACTAGTCCCAAACTCCCTCTGGACTGTGGTCGATTTCATAGCGACCCATCCCTTTAGAGTTCCCGTTTCTTTGGAGCTTTTTAGGAGCTTCTGTAAGTTGGGTATCGTCTCAGCAGCCAAGGGTGCCTCCAAAGGATACCTCCAATTCAACCCTCGATACAAACTAGTTGGTCCCTTCCAGTCCACGGTAAGGGAGTGGAGCCTTTTCTCTTCTTTGCCCTTCTTCCAAACAACCTAATCCGGTCCGAGCCTTTCCTAGACTGGAATCTGAACCACTCCTTCTCAACAAGCTCCCTGACTTTTCAAGTGAGCAATTGAAACATAGAGTCATCCTGATTGACCTAGCAAACTCTGACAACACCAAGGTCGGGTGTAGTCTTCCTTCTTAGCCTGAAACTTTCTACGTCCTGCTGGACTAGGGAGTCCAGTAGAGCGCAACCTCGGTTCGATCAAGATGACTATGGGGATTTCCCCGTCTAGTAGGGAGCTTTCTTGCCTTTGTGTACTAATTTATTTTATTCTTGTTGATTTGTTGTTGTGTGCTAACAATTCTCTTTTTCTTTTGTCTTCACAGCAATAAGGACTGCCTACTGGTTATTTAAGCCCACTTTCTCCAAGACCTCTGCTTGAGGAGCTGGAGGTTCCTCTGCCGCCCTGGTGCTACTGCTGCTGCTCCAAAGATACCTATTCCCCAAGCCAAGTGGCAGTAGCTGATAGGACTCGGACTGCCCTGAAGAGGGGAGCGGAGGTCACTGCTCTTCGAGCCTCTGATAGGCTTGTGAATATCAACATATATTCCTCCTCCCCTTCTTCCCAGTCTACCAAGAAGACCCCCACGAGCTCCTCTAGGAAGGGGAAAGCTCCAATGACCTCATGGTCGAGGCCAGAATTCCATCGCCACCAAATTTAAAAGGTTGGGAGATGCTGCTTTGGCCACACCTGCTGCTAAGGGGACCTTGAGGTGGGTCCTCGACGTCATCTTGGAGTCCTCTGATCCCTCCTCCAGACTCCGTATGCTCAATCCTTCCTATGGAATGGGTGCCTCCAGTTGACCAAGAGACATCCCAGCAACTCACTAACCGGGAGCTGGTTCATTTCACCACTTCTCTCCACACCGCAGTAAGTCTTTCTCTCATTTTGGTAGCTTGACTTGTGATGCAAGATGACGAGAATCTTCCACGATAAACCGATCAATAATTCGAACAGGAAAATGGAAAAGGGATGTTTTGCATGATCACTCACGATTTTGGCTTAACTTGAATTGCGATTCAAAACCAAAAGTAAAGAGAAAAAAAAAGGAATTCGATTCCTAGAATAATGTTGAAAATCAAAACTGTCTAAAACTAAGACAAACGAACAGTATTTAAAGACCTAAATCTGCCCTAAACCTAATTGTAAAACAATTCGGAAATTAAAACCTAATCCTAGTCGGAAATTAGAAAAAAAAGAAAAGAAATTACCAAAATATCCCTAAATTATTAGAAAAACCTGAAAAACATAAAATGCCTAAAAACCCATCAAGACGATCCCGGATGGCCTAAAAATGTTTCCAGTTGTCCAGTCAATTTTCGGCCCATTCTAAGATAGTAGCTCCGACCTGCATCCAGAGGTAGAAGGTCCAAATCAATCCAGATCAGGCCCGTTTTCCTTGCAGTCGCTTGGACCTTCGTGGACACCCTAGTGTGGGCTTGGGCGGTGTAATCTGCTGGTCCAAACTGCCCTATCCATCTTGGCCAATGTCCTCATCACTCTCCCTGTCCTCCGAAAAGCTTGTCCTCAAGCTGGAATTCCCACCTTTGAACAGAAACCCATCATGAAGGACGAAATCAGTTCGGCTTCCACTCTCAACTTCGGCTACAACACCTTCAAAATGATCATCTACTCGGACATCCTCCTTCACCCTTGCGAAGTCCAAAATGTACACCTGCATTGCAGTAATCAACAAGCTCTTTCTGCTCAAGGCATCAGCTACCTGGTTCAGAGCACCAGATTTATGCTAAATACTAAAGCTGTATTCAAGAACAGCACTTACCCACTTTTTGTCAGCTGCTCAACTTATGTTGTCCCTGCAAATACTTCAGCCCCTGATGGTCAGAAAACAGCACAAATTCACTCTGTATCAGGTAATGTCACCAATGCTGCAATGACTTCACAATGGCATACAGCTCGAGGTCATAAACTGAGTAGGTTAATTTCGCTCCACTCAGTTTCTCACTATAATATGCCACTGGCTTCCCCTCCTGACTCAAAACAGTTCCAATACCTGTCTTTTACGCAACACAGTCAACCTCAAATACCTTGTCAAAATTTGGCAATACCAACAAATGACCGTGTGTCAACCGATCCTTCAAAACTTCGAAAGCTTCCTGTGCCCTTTCCATCCATTCGAATCTATCTTGTTTCAGCAACTCCGTCAAATGTGCAACTACCTCCCTGTATCTCTTCACAAATCGCCTATAGAATCCAGCAAGGCCTAAGAAAGACCTCAACTCTATCATGGTAGTAGGTGATGGCCAATCCAGAATACCCTGCACTTTCCCTTCATCTGGCAAAATGCCTTCTCCCATCACCACATATCCCAGAAACACAAGTCTCTCAACCATCCATACTCGTTTACTAGGATTAGCAAACAATTTATGCTCACGCAAAATAGTAAGGGCTTCTTCCACATGCCCAACATGCTCATCAACAGATTTACTATATATCAGAATATCATCAAAGTACACCACAACAAAAGTACTGAGTGAAGATCTCAAAACCTGGTTCATTACCTACATGAAAGTACTCGGCGCATTTGACAACCCAAATGGCATCACTAGCCATTCGTACAGCCCCTCTTTCGTCTTGAAGGCCATCTCCCACTAGTCACCCTCCTTGATCCAAATCTGAAGGTATCCGCTCTTCAAATCCATCGTCGTGAATACCGATGCTCTGCTCAACTAATCAAGCATATCATCAAGCCTCGGTATGGGGAACCGATACTTGATAGTAATCCGGTTGACTGCTCCACTATCCACACACATCTACCAAGAATCATCCTTCTTTGGAACCAATGACGCTGGCACTGCACACGGGCTAATGCTCTCGGACAAATACCTTATCCAAAAGATCCTGGACTTGCCGTTTCAGCTCATCATGTTACTATGGAGTCATCCTGTAATGTGCCTTATTCGGCAACACCGAGCCCGGAATCAGATCAATCACATGCTGGATATCTCTCATGGTGGCAATCCGAGCAGCAAGTCGTTCGGAATCACATCTTGAAAACCGTCCAGCACCTTCCACAGCTCTTCTGGCACCTTCAGCTACTCCTGGTCGAAACTCTCGGATGTATTCACCAAGGCAAAACAGACATCCTCTTCGTCTAGGCTCTCCTCAAACTCTCGGCTTAATTGACAAATCAGTACCTTCTAGCCAGCATTCTCCTGAAGTGGCTTCAGGATCATTTTTCTCCCTTCCGACCACAACATGTACATATGAGTGTACCTGTTGAACACTGCTCGGTTATCAAACTACCAAGGATGCCCCAAGATAATATGTGCCACGTCCATAGGAACCACATCAGCCTCTATCGTCTTCTCGTACTGTGGACCAAAGGAGAGATGAACCTTGTAACGGTTGCTGACCTGAATATTGACATCTCTATCTACCCAACCAAGCTTGTAGGGGTGAGCATGGGATACAGTTCCTGATTCCAATTTCTTTGCAACCCCTTCAGCCATCACATTCTCCCAATTACAGGAATCGATAATCACATTACAAGTTTTTCCAGCCACAAGGCACTTGGCCGAAAAAATGTCATGCTGTCGTCAATCCTCATTCGTCCTTGGCTCCAAACACATCCTACGCATTACCAAACTATCACCCTGGATACAATTAGGATCAACCAAGCAAATATCTTCCTCAAACTCCTCGTCCTATAGGAACTCTTCAGGATATTCCCCCTCTATTTGTTCTTCTACATAAAGCTGAGCTTGGGCCTTAGGGCACTCATTAGCATAATGCCCTAAACTCTAACACCTGTGACAGCGGATATTAGCTCGGTTACAGCCTGTTTTCTGTTGAGAACCAGAATCTACATTCGGTAATGGGGCTCTGGGCGGTGGTGGAACATTTGGCTGCTTCCCTACAGGAGGAACAACCCTACTGCCTGAACTCTATCCAAACCCTTGGCCTAGTATCAAATTTCGTTTGCCCTGGAACCCTTAGTTTTGCATGTACCTTTGCTCAACTGCCTAGGCCTTCAGGTGTGCTTCTCTCAGCCCCTGCAAATACATGGCGACTAATTGATGCAGACGGAAGTAAACTTGCAGGGTTGGATGAAATTCGGATACCTTAAGTTTTTAGAGATTCAAAGAAAACCCGAGGGTTCGTTCTTATTCAAAAACTTGCAACACAAGAAACGGAAAAAAAACCTTTTTCAAAATTCCTTCTAATAAAACTTCAACTCAAGTATTTAGAAGCCAAAAATTAAATCAAGAAAAGAATAATTATCGAAGTAGTCAAAAATCGAATAAGCCGAAAAACAAACAGCCAAACAATTCTTAAAGCCAAAACAAACCCTAAACCTAATCGGAATCGAAAAGTAAAGAAATTGCTAAAATACCCCTAGAAAACAATAAATTACGAAACTGTCACTTAAAAACTAAAAAATTATGACAATGCCACTGAAAACTGAAAAATGCCCAAAACTGCATCCAGAAGATTCCGAATGGCCGAAAAACTCCTATGCTGTGACTTTCGTTTGTTGGCCCATTCCGAGTCATCTCGTCAAATTTGAGCCCGATCCGAGCTCGTACCAGTCACCTCGGGAATCATGCACGGCATCAATTCGGTACTTCAAGCAGCTCACATATTCTTCTTCAAACGTTTTGAACGTCGTGGAGTTGATGGTGGAACCGAAACTTGCTGAACTAAAACATGCCCCATATTTGAACCACCTTGAGCCGAACCAACTTGATCTGCAACCAGCTCTGAGCTTTGATACCAACTGCACTTTTCTGATGTCAACAAGCTAGTAGCAACTAAAGCAAAACAAAGCTCGGACTCAGTTACCTCTTCTTCTAACTCCTTCCGTGGCAGGCAAATAATTGTCTTCTTAATATCAACCATTCCCTCTCGCATGGGCTGGAGTCCACTTTCTTTGGCCCACGATTGATAGTATAACAATATGTGAACAAATCATAGGTCACATGATTATAGTATTGCCATGGCCTGTCGAGTAGTAAATGAGAGGCATCCATCAGGACAACATCACAAAAGATAGTTCTAGAATATTGAGGTCCAAACGAGAACTCCACCCGGCACCGCTCTAAAACCCTGACCTCGGTATCATTATTTAGCCACCGCAACCGGTATGGCATTGTTTGAGGTTCCGTCTTCAACTGAAGCTTCTGCACTACCGTTTGTGAGATTACATTCTCATAGCTCCCTGTATCAATTATCACTCGACATACCTTCCCTTTTATTGTGCACCAGGTTGTGAAGATGTTTCTCCGTTTCCAATCTTCATCGGCTTTGGGTGCTAAAGAAATCCTCCTCAAAACCAAACTATCTCCTCGGATATCCTCAGGTGCTACATAACACTTATCCTCCTCTTCAAACATATCATCACCTACATACTCTTCAGATTCATCTTCGGCGCCCTCCTGAATCAATAATTACGACCTTAGCCTCGGACACTCATTCGCATAGTGCCCCAGCTGCTAACATCTGTGGCACTTCACATTAGTTTTATTATTGGTGGTAGACTTATTCAGAGCATTACCTAACCCTTCGCCAAGCTGTGCACTACCTCGCCCGAACTAATTTTGGGGGGAAGAACTACCCACGCATGTCAACGAAGAGCTACTTGCTGGAGAAACAAGCGGAGGAGGGAAGCCGCTTCCAAATCCAACACTTCTGCCGCTAGCCCTCGCTTGACTCTTCTCCATGACTTGTGCCTTTGTTTGCGTGTCCGTGATAGTGGTAAAGGTATGGACCTGTAAAGCATCCTGAATAGTAGGCCGTAACCCATGGAGATAACTTGCCACTAGTTGTTATTGAGTTTCGCGCAATTGTTTCCTCGCCACCATCAAATAAAACTCAAGTGTGTATTCTTCGATGCTCCGAGAACCCTATGTCAAGCTTTGTAGATTATGGAACATAGTCTGCTGATAATTGAAAGGCAGAAACTCCTTGCTTGAACTCCCCCCAATCGTCCAAGACTGGAAGTCCATCCAGGTATCTCTGATATCTAAAAGATTGCCACCACGTGGCAGCCCTATCCTTGAACTTCATCGCCACCAATGATACTTTCTTCTCCGCCGAAACCTCCTTCAACAATAAAAGTTCATTGACTGAGCTCATCCAATCTAAGAACTCTTCAGGCGCTAACCCTCTTGAAAATTCTGGGATATAAATCTTAAACCCTAGATCCCAACGAGGAACGACAGGTTCACGTGCATTGTCTCTAGGCTGTTGGTAGCCACCCCCCATTCCCTTTGGACGAACTCTAGGTTGCTCACGCGGCGGCCTCCCAACATCGTCGTCCACGCCATGTTGCTGTCCATCAAAGTTAGGCTATTCTGGTTGTCGGTCTAATGCCAGACACTGCACCATCTGTGTTAAATCTTGTATCTGTCGATCACGGCTCTCCCTCTCTAGCCGCATCTCCCTTCTCAACTCTTCCCTGTCGCGCCTAGACTCTTCCCGATCTTGTTGTATTGCTTCAACTAATGCAACAAAGTTCTGTTCGAGATTACTTCCTGCCATGATGGATCTGAGCACTGATACCAACTAACGTAGACGAAAACAAACTTGCGCGGCTGGATGAAATTTGGATACAACAAGTTTTCGAAGATTCAACTAAAATTGGAGGGTTCGTTCTTGTTCAGAAACTTGAAAAACAAGAAACGGGAAAAAAACCTGATTCAAAATTCCTTCTAATCAAACTTCAACTCAAGTAGTTAGAAGCCAAAATTAAATCAAGAGAAGAACAAATTTCGAAGTTGTCGAAAATTGAGTAAGCCGAAAATTGGCAACATTTAATTGAACAAATTTGCCGAAAAACAAACAGCCAAACAATTCTTAAAGCCAAAACAAACCTTAAACCTAATCGGAATCGAAAAGTAAAGAAATTGCTAAAATACCCCTTGAAAACAGTAAATTACAAAACTGTCACTTAAAAACTAAAAAATTACGACAATGCCACTGAAAACAGAAAAATGCCCAAAACTGCATCTAGACGACTTCGGATGGCCGAAAAATACCTTGCATAACAGCATAGCTGTGTGTTTCGTTCGTTGGGCCGTTCTGGGTCACCACGTCAAATTTGAGCCCGATCCGAGCTCGTACCAGTCACCTCGAGAATCATGCCTGACATCAATTCGGTACTTCAAGCAGCTCACGTCCTTTGCTTCAAACATTCTGAACGTCGTGGAGTTGATGGTGGAACCGAAACATGCTGAACTGAAACATGCCCTACATTCGAACCATCTTGAGCCGAACCAGCTGGATCTGCAACCAGCTTTGCGTCACTAACCTTGGTTCTGCCTCTACTAAACGATTCCTAGCCACCAGTCGATAGAAATCAGTTGTAACATCCATGAGTCAACCCACGCAGCTTTGCATATATTGCCTATTCGTGATTTAGCGACAGAAATTCTCTATTCATCTCCTACTTCAAAGTTGCCCACGAATCGATTGGCAGCCTCCCATCCAAGTACCGCCTGTAGTGCTGCACATGCCACTAAGCTGCAGCTCTGTCTCTGAACCAAATTTTAACATGCGGTGCCTGTTTATCTAGGGGTACCTCCTTTAGGCCGAAAACATCCTCAACCTGCTAAGTCTAATCGATGTATTCATACAGATTTAACCCACCTCGGAGCTCCGGAATTTCAATCCGAAAACTATCCTCCCATCTACCCGAATTTGGCTCTTGATACTGCTGGTGGTCGACGTTCCCAAGTGGAACGATTTCTCTGTTGTGTAGCTACTCTTCCTGCACTGGTTACTGAACACGATGTTGCACCTCCAAGCGTGCTAACGTGGCCCACAACAACTCCATCACATCACGAAGAGATGGTTCCTCGTTGTTTTGCTTCATTCTGAAAACGAAATCAATCTCTAGAAATGGAAACGGAATCAAGGCTCTGGAAACAAAGTTCAATGCTCTGGAAACGGAAACGGAATCAAAGCCTGCGGAAATCAACTCTAAGGAATCAAGGCTCTGAGTCACTATCAAGCCCTGTCCAATAAAGTTTAATCAGATGAACAGTTACCCGATGAACAGTACTATGAATAGTGCGATGGCAACAATTTCAGAAAACTTTCGGAAACTCAAACTTTGGATAATCTAGAATCAAGGCTCTGATACCAATTTGATGCAGGACGACGAGAATCGAAAATGATAAACCGAAAAATAATTCGAACTCGAAAACAAAAAAGGGATGTTTAGTGTGATCACTCACGATTTTGGCCTAACTTGAATTGCAATTCAAAACCGAAAGTAAAGAGAAAAAATTTATTTGATTCCTGGAATAATGTTGAAAAACAAAGCTGTGTAAAACTAAGACCAACAGCCAATATTTAAAGACCTAAATCTACCCTAAACCTAATTGAAAAACAATTTGGAAATTAAAAGATAATCCTAGTCGGAAATCCAAAAAAAAGAAAAAAAACCAAAATTATCAAAATATCCCTAAATTATTAGAAAAACCCGAAAAACATAAAAATGCCTAAAAACCCATCAAGACGATCCCGAAGATTTGATTACTCAGTATTTTTCCCATCTCCTTCATACCCGTTTTGGAGAAACTACACAACCTTTTCCAAGTTATTTGTTCATCTTTAGGTAAACTTCCATCTGACCATATTGCTGACTGTTTTGCAGGTCCCTCAAGAGGTCCTAGCCCAAAAGTGATCCCAGAGTAGGACGAGGATGATGATGATGAGCCTCTCATTCAAAGGCAACAAAGAAACAACCTTGGGAAGACTTTGTAATAGCATAGGGTCTCCTTGTTTTTCTTTCCTTTGTATTTGCAGCACCAAATACTTTTTGCATTCAAATTTAATATTTTAGACGTCTCTTTGTGGCCTCTTTTTTTATAACAGCTTTTCCCCTTTGTTTTCAAGTATCTTACTTTTGCACTTGCATTCTGAACTTACATAATGAATTAAGCTGTTTTCAGCACTAAGGCAATCAAGATAGAAATAGCATCTTCATAAGCTCTAAAACACTTATCTTTTATTTGCACCATGTTCAAACTAAGCTGAAGACTGAGGTCATCTTGCAATTCAGCGAGGTCTTTGAAAAACAGTTTCTCAAACTGAACTAACAAGTCTGCGAGGTCTGTAGCATCTAAGATGCTCTGGGCGTAGAATTTCTTTAGATGGCAAGTGTTCCAAGGTCTTAGGAGTCGTCTTCCTTCGAGATCAGCGAGCTTATATCTCCCTCCTTTGTGAACCTCTTGGACTATATAAGGTCCTTCCCAGCTTTCCTGTAGCTTGGTTAATTGTCCCTATTTCCCAACATATGACCGTTTGAATACCATTTCTCCAACTGTGAAATGCTTTTATTTCACTCATTCGTTGAAAAAATTTGTAACTTCCTTTTGTAGATTCTATTAGCTTCCATTACTTTGTTTCTAACCTCTTCGAGGAGTTCAAGGTCTACACTTCTCTCCCCCTCATTTAAGATTAAGTCATATTCGGTCAGTCTTAGGGACTTCATTACGACCTCAACTGGCATTATTGCCTTGGCACCAAAGTATAGGCGAACTGGTGTTTCTCCAGTACCTTTTCTCGGTGTGGTTCTGTACACCCACAAAATGCTTGGGATTTCATCTAGCCAAGCAAGTTTGCAACCCTCTTTTTGGAGCTCATTGAGTCTTTTCTTAAGTCCATCCAGAATAGTTCTGTTCATGACCTCAGCTAGTCCATTAGCTTAGGGATGAGCTACATAGGTCAACCTCTGCTCAATATTCAGATTTTCACAAAAGGTTTTGAATGGGTTGCCAATGAATTGTTATCCATTGTCTAAAATAATAGCTCGGGGAATCCAAATCTGCACACAATGTTAATCCATACGAAGGATTGGACTTTTGGTAATGAAATTATTGCCATTGGCTCAGCTTTAACCCATCTAATGAAGTACTCTATGGCAATAATAAGGAACTGAACACCCCCCACTCCTTTCGGGAATTGTCCTAGAATGTCAATACCGAAGATGTCAAAAGGTACTTATGCGTTAATGGATTGATACCTTGTTGGTGGCACATGTGATTTGTTTCCATGTAGTTAACAACACGTACATTTTTGTATGGCTTTTTTAATGTCTGAAACCATTGAAGGCCAATAGTACCGCATCCTTGGTATTTTCTTGGGGAAGGTTTTAGCTCCTATGTGCAATCCACATATTCCACTATGCACCTCTTCAATGACGTATTCTCCTTCTCCCTTGCACAGGCACTTAAATAGTGGCCATGTGTATGACATTTTGGATACTTCGTCATCTCCTATTAAGACATAACGAGATGCCCATCTCCACACTTGGCGAGCTTCTTTGAGGTCTTGTGGGAGGTCGCCATGCTTGAGGAATTTGTAGATTGGAAATCTCCAATCTTCCTGGTCCTTTATAACCAAGTTCTCCTCCTGGTTGATGCTAGAAGAATATAGTTATTCCCCCAGTAGCTCTGCCTTTGTTCCTGCTATCTCTCGATAGACTTTTAATAGTGCATCTACTTTTGTATTTTGCTCTCTGGGTTTTTGCTCGATGATTAAATGCTCGAGTTTAGATGCTATATTTGATCATGTTCTCCTCTCTAGCTTTGTATTCCCCAGTGACTTGGCTGGCTAAAACTTGTGAATCAGTTTTGACGAGCAATTTTGCACTTTAAGAGCTCTTATGAGTCTTAGACCTACTAAGAAAGCTTCATATTCGGATTCATTATTCAAGGTTGGGAAGTTATACTTCACAAAGTAAGGGATTATCACTCCCCCAAGGCTGATCAGTACTATCCCCACACTTGAATTTTCCTTTTCCATGGAACCATCTGTGTACATGGTCCAGACATTATTTTCACAAGCACTTGTGAGCTCCAGTGGTTCTCTTGTGCATTCTTCTACAAAGTCTGAGAGAGCTTGAGCTTTGATTACCTTCCTTGGCTCAAATTCAATTTGATATCTCTAAAGCTCGAGAAACCACTTCATTATCCTGCCCAATAGCTCGGGTTTAGCGAGAGCTTGTTTTAGTGGTAAATTGCTTAACACTCTTATCGGGTAAGCTTCAAAATATGGCTTTAGCTTCCTTGAGGTAATAACAATGAGGTACAAAAATTTTTCGAGGTCCAAATATCTAATTTTAGGACCTCGAAGCAAATGGCTTACTAATAAATAGGAAATTGTAAACCTGACCTTTCTACTAGTAGTACCGAGCCGACTGCCTTCTCTATTGTAGTAAGGTACATCATAATTTCCTCTAATGGCCTTGGGAAGACGAGCTGGGGAGGCTTTCCTAGGAAGTCATTCAGCTTTCCAAAGCCATTTGGCAGTCTTCATTCCACTAGAAGTCCTTTGGCATTTTTATGACATCATAGAATTTTTCTCCTTTGTCTGCCATTTTACTGATGAAGAGCCCCAGTGCTAACATCTTCCCCATTAGACTCTGAACCTCTTTGATGTTTCGTGGTGGTTTCATGTCTGATAGCACTTTTATTTTGTCTGGGTTGGCATCAATACCTTGATCTAATATCATGAGCCAACACTCCAAAGGTGCATTTTTCAAGGTTGAGCTTCATGTGGGCAGCCTTTAGGGTCTAGAAAGCCTCCCTGATATCATCAAATAAAGTCTTTAGAGGTCCTAGACTTGATCACAATGTCATCCATGTAGACCTCGAGATTTCTCCCGAGCTGGTTCTTGAACACCTTGTGCATAACTTGCTAAAATTCTGCCCCTGCATTCTTTAGTCCAAACGGCATTTTGGTACAGCAGTAGGTCCTCTGTGATGAATGAGGTCTTTTCCATGTCTTCCATCGCCATTGGGGTTTGATGGCACCCCTTATATGCATACAGCCACTGATATTCAGCTATCGAGTCCACCATTTAATCGATGCAGGAGTGGGTAGGAATCCTTTGTCAGTATTTGATTGGAGTGGTGAAATCAACACACATTCTCCAAGTCCCTTCTTTCTTTGGTAAAACCACTAGGTTGGCTAACCATTCTGGGTATACCACCTTTTTCAGGATTCCTGTAGCAAGAAGAGCTTGGACTTCTCAAGCTATGACCTCGTTTCGCTCAGGGGTAAAGGTCCTCTTTTTCTGCTTCATCGGTTTGACCCCTGGTTTGAGTCCTACCTTGTGTTCTGCAATCTTTCGGTCCATCCCCTTGAGGTCACTAGGTTGCCAGGAGACGACCTGCAAGTATTCCTGAAGGGAGTCTACGAGCTTCCCTTTAATTTTAGGAGGTAATGGCTATCCTATTTTTATCCCTTTCGTAGGGAATTTCTAACTGAGGAACACCGTTTCTCCTTTGCTGGCTGCTTAAATTCTGAAATCATCATTCCCTTTGGGGAGGTTAATGCAAACCTCCACTTGAGCTCTGTCGAGCTTTTCTCATTACCTTCAGTGAGGTACCATTACGCAACGAGTTGTCTGTCCCCTCCTAGAACAATCCAGGCATTTCCAACCTAGATCTTCATGCTATAGTTCAGCAAAGAAATTTCCGCTCTCTAGTCCATGACTCCCCTTCTACCCAATTTTACATTGTAGTTCCCGAAGGCATCGGCCACCATCCATTCCATGACCTCGGTAACCTCCCTGCCACTTACACGGACTGTAGTTGGGACTCACAGAATACCATCTGCATAGATCGTGCTGCCATTAAAACTGGTTAGTGTGGTGTCCGACCTTATCAGTGAGCTCCTGTCTACCCCCATCTAATCAAATGCCTTTCTGTATAGGACATTTACCGTGCTCCCAGTGTCCAATAATATCTAACGTACCAAGAAATCTCCAAGTTGGAAAGACACTGTCATTGGTTCTGAATCCTCCCCTTCAGCTCGTTTTAACCTCCTCTAAATGCCATTTATTTCTCCGATTGGAGGGTGCTGATTGTGCAGGAACCGCTGGAGGTGGATTAGTAGGTGATGCAGGAAACATTCCAAAAATTCCAATTGTTACTCATGATGTAGCCAATTGTTCTGATCCCATGGTGCAAATTGCAGATGAGGTGTAGGCTACTAGACTTTCAACAAGGATTAGAGATCGTGCAGCTAGGTGCAAAAGAGGCCAAAACTGATTTGGAGATGGAGAACGTGTGTATAGGACATGACGAGTTTTGCATGACCACCAACCAATTCGAGTTTCCTAAAAGACTAAGAATTAATTTAGTTGCAGTTACTTTCTTTTCCTTTTGTATTTTTGTTTGTTTAGTTTTTAGATAAGGTTTGTTAGTACTTTTCATTAATTTTTCATATTAGGGTTTTTAAGTTTTGGTTACTTCAATTCTTAGAGGATATGCAGATGATTAGGGAGATACCTTTGAAAAGAATTTGCTTTGCCAATTTTTCGATAGACATCTTGTTCTTTGTAGTTTTCTAGTAAAGCTTCATCATCGGCAATTCTAATTGCTTAACGACGAGACTGATTTGCTTGTTTAATCTTGATTCCTGGAATTCGTTTGTTGGTTGCGTCTCTTCATTTCCAAATTCGAAGACTAAGCGCGATTCTAATCTCATCTTCGTTAAGGGGTATCAAAGCAAGCATTGATCCCGTGAATTTCCATCACCACCAACTACCGATCCATTCCCACCAGTACACACACCGAAACCTACCAACCAAACACCAACCGAACCCCTCTACACTCAAAATCGAGATATCACAATGTCCAGCAGTGAAGGTAATGAGCCTGACAGTCTCTTAGCGACAATCCTGCAAAGAATGGAAGAGGAGAGGGAAGAAAGGAGACTGCACGTTGTTGAAAACAGACGGCGACAAGATGAAGAAAGAGAGGAGGGGAGACAGCAATTGAAAGAACACAGTGTGTTGATGAGGCAGATGATGGAGTAATTTGCGCCACTGCAAAGCCAACCGGCACCTACAGCCCCCTCCATCACCAGATCCAGCAACCCCATGAGGCATCCAGGTCCTCCGGTTGATGTAGAGGATCGACCAATGCCACCTATGCATGTGCACGCAAGAGTTAAGCGCGACGGCCACCAGGTGTTTGATGAAGAGTCGAACCCCTTCGAGTATGAACCCCCTCGGGCTCACCAGTATGTCGCTAGACCTCAACAAAATCCTTGTCCAAATTATGATGCTATGAATGATGTTCAAAACCGATTGGTCAACTAGGGTTGACGACTTATTGAGAATCAAAAAGATCCCTCCAAAGAAGTAAGCAGCTTTGATAGCCTTGAGATTCTGGAACCGGGTGGTAGCTTGGTGGCAAGCAAACAAATATTAGAGGTATCAGGATTTACTGCCGCGAATAGAAACATGGGAAGCATTGCGACGAGAGATGAGTAGAGAGTTTTTAAGATTGAATTATAGTCAAACGCTCTATGTTGAGTTACAAGCTTTATTACAAGGTTTGGCAATAGTTACCAATAGGTCGAGTGGGAGCAGTTTTGGCCACTAGAACCCCACGAGCTCCACTTGTAGTCGTGGGCAAGTCATCGTCGACTAGACCGCTAGCAGCATGGCAAAACATCACTCCTTCGAGGGAAGCGCCTAGACCAACACCTAACAAAGCCAACATTCAATGCCATCGGTGTCAAGCTATGGGACACTATGCTAACAAGTGTCCTAAGTTGCGATCACAGTTGTATATAGGTGATGTTGAAGATGATATAGATCCAGGTGTGTAGTTTGATGAGCAAAATGCGGAAGAAGAGCTTGAGGTTATTAATCCTGAAGATGTGCAGGGTGAGAGTTTGGTGATGAGAGGTTTATGTTTGGTGCCTAAAACTGTTGAGGATTGGAGGCGAAGGGATATTTTCACAACTCGTTGCTCCATTGGCAACAAAAGTTGTAAAGTGATCATCGACCCCGGCAACTGGGAGAACGTGATCTCTGAAAATGCAGTCAGAAAATTGGGTTTGACAACAGAGCCTCATCCACATCCTTACAGCCTTGGCTGGGTTAGCAACGCCAATGAGATTAAGATGGATAGGCGATGCAGGGTGTAGCTTGGTATTGGGCCAAATTATTCTACGACAGTGTGGACAGATGTTGTGCCCATGGATGTGTTGCATTTGATTCTGGGGCAACCATGCAATTCGACAACAATCCAATGTATGATGGTCGACACCACACCTATGCGATTGGTAAGAGGAGTAAACGGTGGATGTTAAAACCGTTGAGGGAGCCTACTCCGAGTGTACAGAAGACGGTGCTATGTGTGCCAAGTTTCGAATTCGAGTAATTAGTGTAGGGGCGGGAAGTGTGTTTTGCCTTGATCACTCAGTGTTTGACCTCTACGCCCAATCTTACTGAAGTGCCGGAAGCTTTCAAGCCAACCTTGGAGAAGTTTAAGGCTATGTTGCCAATTGACCTCCCAGTAGGACTACAGCTGATGCACGACATTCAGCACCAAATTGATCTTATACCAAGTGCTCCTTTGACGAACAAGCAACACTATCGGATGTCTCCCGAACAGAGTGAGGAGCCAAGGAGACAGGTTCAGGAGTTGTTGGACAAGGGATATGTTCGTGAGAGCGTTAGTCCCTATGCAATCCCGGTGTTACTTGTTCCAAATAAGGATGGGTCTTGGCGTATGTGTGTGGATATTCGAGCGTGAACCAAATCACAGGGAATTATCGTTTTCCAATTCCCAGGCTTGACGACATGCTTGATCAGCTTAGTGGAGCGAAGGTGTTTTCCAAGATTGACCTGAAAAGAGGATATCACCAAATCCATATCCGTCCTAACGATGAGTGGAAAACAGCATTGAAGACCAAGAATGGGCTATTTAAGTGGACAACTATGCCTTTCGGCTTGTCCAATGTGCCAAGCGCTTTCGTGCAGGTCATGCATCAGGTATTACGGCCTTTCCCCAATGACTTTGTCATTGTTTATTTTGACGATATTTTGGTGTATAGCCAAACTGTTGAAAAGCACATGGTGCATGTGGAGAAAGTGCTAGAAGTACTTCGGCAAAATCAACTATATGCCAACCCATCGAAGTGTATTTGAATGGTCAAATAGTTAGTTTTCTTGGGCTATGTTGTCATAGATGACGGAATTTTACCAAATGAGTCCAAGGTGGCTACAATCAGGGATTGGTCGGTTCCTACTTCGGTGTCTCAAGTTCGGTCCTTCCTGAGTTTAGTGGGCTTTTACAAAAGATTTGACAGATATTTTGGAAGGATTGCCGCACCTCTTATAGACCTACTGACGGAGTCCAGGTTTGAGTGGACTAGTCGGACTCAAGGTGCATTTGATACCTTGAAGAGCTGATTGACAAATGCACCTATGTTACAATTGCCGAACTTTTATGAGCTATTTGAGGTGGAATGTGATGCCTCAAAAGTGGGCATTGGGGGCTGTCATGTCACAAAATGGAAGGCCGGTTGCTTACTACAATGAAAACCTATAAGGGTCAAAATTGAATTATTTTGTGTATGATGTCAAGCTGTATGCGTTGGTGAAGTCTCTTTAGTTTTGGCTGCACTATCTAATTCAGACGGAGTTCATCCTTTACTCTGACCATGAGGCACTTAAGTTTATGCAAGGTCAACATAAGTTGAGTGCCCAACATGCTAAGTGGGTGTCGCAATTGTAGGAATTTACTTATTCTATTTGGCATAAGTCAGGGACTACGAATAGAGCTACAGATGCTTTGAGTCGGAGGCATGCTTTGCTTTTGATGATGCACAATTATAATCTTGGCTTTGAGCATGTCAAAGACACCATCAAAGAAGACGAATTCTTTCATCCAGTTTTGGAAAACGTGGAGCAAGGGATGACGAGTGAGCATGTGCTCCATGATGGCTACTTGTTCCGTGGAAATTGCCTTTGCATTCCTTCTACTTCCCTGCCATTATTGATTGTACAGGAGTTTCATGAGCACGGTCATTTCGGTAAGGAAAAAACGGCTACTTTGGTCCAAGAAAGGTTCTATTAGCCGAACATGGATCAAGACGTTTGGAACTATGTGAAATGGTGCCGCATTTGTGCTCAGGCTAAGTTTGGCGATTCGTCCCAAGGCTTCTACCAGCCACTTCCGATTCCAAAGCACCTTGGAGCGATGTTTCAATAGACTTTGTTGTTGGGTTGCCTATGACAGTTTGTGCAACGATAGTGTAATGGTAGTCGTGGACAGATTTAGCAAGATGGCGATCTTCACAGCTTGCTAGACTACCATGGGTGCTTCTAGATATGTTGCATTATATTTTGATACGGTGGTGAGGCATTTCGGTTTGCCTTTGTCAATTGTATCAGATCATGATTCACTCTTCATGAGTCATTTTTAGCATGAGCTATGGAAGAGAATGTGTACCAAGCTGAATTTTTCGAGTCCTTACCATCGTCAGACTGATGGGCAGATGAAGGTGGTTAACTATAGCTTAGGTAATATGTTGCAAGCTCAAGTTATTGCTCTTGATTTGTGGGACACATTGCTACCAAAATTTGAATTTGAGTTCAATTGCAGCGTCAATCGGTCGACAGGGTATGCTCCATTCCAAATTGTCTACGGATTCTTGCCTCGAGGACCGTTAGACCTATTGCCTATTGAAGCTCCACATTCCTGCTTCAAGAAGGTGGACTACCGGATGGAGGAGTTGGTCACTTTACATGCGAAAGTGAGGGAAGTCTTGGTAGACTCATACAGCAAATACAAGGAATCAGCCGATCATCTTTGCCGTGAGGTCAATTTTGAGGTGGGTGTACTTGAGTCGGGATTGCTATCCGTTAGGGGAATATAACAAACTCAAGCCGAGGAAGATTGGTCCCTGTCAGGTGTTGGAAAAGCTTGGGTCCAATGCCTATCGTGTAGAATTTCCCGACAGACTATTCATCACCAATGTGTTCAACTTAAAACACCTGCATCCTGTGCATGAGGATCCTTCGAGCATGAGGACAAGCTCCATTGAAGAGGGAGAGTCTGATGCAGGAAACGGTCCACAATTCCAGTTGTTGCTGAAGTTAGACCAGCAACTCCAATTGTTGCTCATGATGTAGCTAATTGTTCTGATGCCATGGTGCAAAATGTAGATGAGGTGCAGGCTACTAGAAGTCCAGCGAAGATTAGAGATTGTGCATCTAGGGACGAAGAAGGCCAAAACTGATTTGGAGATGGAGAACTTGTGTATGGGACGTGACGAGTTTCGCATGACCACCAGCCAATTCGAGTTTCCTAAAAGATAAAGAATTCATTTAGTTGCAGTTACTTTCTTGCCCTTTTGTATTTTTGTTTCTTTAGTTTTTAGATAAGGGTTTGTTAGTACTTTTTATTAATTTTTCAGATTAGGGCTTTTAAGTTTTGGTTACTTCTTTGGAGGATATGCAAACAATTAGGGAGACACCTTTGAAGAGAATTTTCTTCGCCAATTTTTGGGCAGACATCTTGTTCATCAAAGTTTTCAAGTAAAGCTTCATCGTCAGCAATTCCAATTTCTTAATGACGAGCCTGATTTGCTTGTTTAATCTTGATTCCAGGAATTCGTTTGTTGGTTGCGTCTCTTCAATCCCAAATTTCAAGACTAAGGGAGATTCTAATAGAGTCTTCGTCAGTAAGGCCCATGTTTCTTGCCAGGAGCTCTTGTAGGTGACCCTTCTTCACCAATCTCTCGATCTCGCGTTTAAGGTCAAAACAATCCTCCGTGAGATGACCATGGTCTTTATGGTAGTGGCAAAACATGGCAGGGTCTCTTTTGGCCAAAGGACTTTTGAGAGGTCTTGCCGACTTCAGGAGACCTCTCTTTTCCATGACCACTAAGATTTTGGCTCATGAGGTCTTAAGGGGAGTGGTCAAGAGGTCTGGGATGGTGTTTCTTTTTTTGGTTGAGGTCCCTCCTTTCTCATGAGGGTCCTTCTTGTCCTTTTTCGAGGACTAAGGGCTTTTTGGTTGCCCTTTGTTGTCTTTGTCAGTGGCTAAGGCAAAACTAGGAATCTTCTTTCAGACTGTCATTTCTTCAGCCTTTATCAACTTTTGAAGGAGTGTTGGTAACTCCTTGATGGTTTTCATCGGCTCCTCTACCAATCTGAATGCTACATATCCCCCCTCTAATCCTTGCTTGAAGGCAGTGATGTAGATTGCATCATTCTTTTGCTCAATCTCTACTGCCTCATCATTGAAGCTAATGTAGTAACTTCTTGTGCTTTCTCTTGATGTTGAAGAGGTCATTGATGTCTTTCTCTCATTTTTTGCTACTCTGATAATTTTTCAGAAATAGCTCCTTAAGCGGTGTCGAGCTTGAGATACTTGCTTTTGGGATGCCTTTAATAGGATTGGGCCATCTTGGTCAGTGTAGACCAGAAGGCTCTGCATTTGACATGGTCAGGATATTCGAACATCTCCATCTCGGACACATATTCCTACATGTGTTGCAGTGCTTCCCATATGCCATCATATTTTGCCTCCACTTGTGGGGCTTTAAATCCTAGCGGCATTCGAACAATCCTGATACTATGGACAAATGGCGAAGGCTCTGAAAGGTCCACATTACTTTGTATTTCTTGTTCTCCGTTTCTTTCCTGATCAGTTGGGGGTGCCAATCTCCTCAGTGGATTGGGGGCTACCAATCAAGCATCTTTGCCTGTCCTTTCGATCACGCTTCGATGAGGGGGTATCCTTTCTCCAACAGGAGTTCGTAGCCAGCTCCCCAATGTTGGGATTTATGCCCGAAAAGGCTATCATTTTCTGAGAAAAAGTGTAAAAGACTATAATCTTAATAAGTAATTTTATACATATTAGCATAAAATGCGATAAGGTCCAAATTGATTTAAATATGTGATCTATTTGGGACATTTAGCATAGTAAGGTACGGATCATCTGAAGTTTAAATCATAAGGAATTAGTTCTTGGTCGATTAATGGAATTGGGCATTCCATTGAACAAAGGTCATAACACA